>JZKD02S0522983.1:23227-40575 GCA_000966675.3 Picea glauca
TGCTTTCCTTCTATATGCTGCATATACGATTTCATATCAAGTTAGGAATCTAAGAGAGAGATAAATGAGTTTCGATTGTTTCTCTGTTTGAGCCTGGAGATTCCTGCATCGAGTGAAGTCGAGTCCTTCCGCATAGAGTGCATCGAATAGGTCTCACAGTTAGACTCTCGCTTACATCAACGCGGAGGCAGTGGAGCGGAACCCTTTTCATGGGTGTGATTATCCCCTGGGTGTTGATGGGATTTTGTCTCTGCATCTTGATTCTTAGCTATGTCCTTCTTTCATATGCTGTATACCTGATTATGTGGAAGGATAAGGAACTAGGTGCATGAATAATAGGGTTCACTTGTCTTCTCAAGCAGTCAAGAAGTTCGGCGGCTGCAGTCGGGTTGAGTCCGGGACGGTGCAGTCGCAGAGTTGTTTGAAGAGAAAGTGACCAGTTACGGTGACCATAGAAGGAAGGAATATTACAGGGAAATAAGACCTCAGAGAACTCCTTAGAGTGCGAGTGAAATCGAGGTGGAGCACTTTGGAAAGAAAAAGAGGGGAGACTAGCCCATTGAGCCGGAAGTCGGGAGGATGGATTGTTTAAGTCCGAAAAATTTTCTTTCTTTATCGGGGACTCATAGGTCGTTGACGGAACACGAGACTTCGGGCCTCGCGACTTCGGAACAACGGGTCTCAAGAGGAGGAAAGACTGACGGCCGAGGCGCGAAGTCACGAGAAGGCGAGATCGCGGGATCGACATTTCTGGATTTCGGAGTCCGGGTGTGGGAGGACACATTCTCCGAGCGGCGAGAAGTGAAGGAAGAGTCAACGTTGACTTTCCTCGGTCTCAGGAATCCGGGAAAGAGACATTCGACGTCGGGACTCGCGAGAGGCGAGACTCCGATTCTTTTCCCAGGCAAGTTATAAAGGGGAAGCGTGTGTGAGAGAGACTGTGGGTTGCTAACCCCCGATAAGGGAAGGAAGAGTGTCAACTCTTCGGGCCGCGGATTTGTGAAGGTCCTGGTGGGGCGACCGTGCTCGCTGAGGGGCAGGTAGGCGATCAAAAACTCTTCAACGTTCTTTTACCAACACATTCATTACATTGTTAGAGTTGTTCCCATAACAATAAGTTTCTTCTAGGTTCCTACAGTTTGTGAAACATACGAGGGGTTAATCGAGTTTCAACAATTATAAGTGCCGAACACAAAATGAAACAAAGGGGGCACGCCATTTGTCAAAAAAGTGAGAACGTGGGAATACTGTGGACCCGGTACTCGGGGTTTCGGGGTTCGGGACTTTGTGAGTTCAAGTACCCAAACAACAACATATACAAACTTGCGAAAAGTGTCCAGCGTATTGGGATTTCGGGGTTCGAGATCCACACACCACAACTCCTGAAAGGTGAACAAGGAAAGCGGGACCCATCCATCGGGGTTTCGGGGTTCAGGACTTCGTGAGTTCAAGTACCCAAACAACAACATATACGAACTTCCAAAATTGTGAAAAGTGATCAGCATGTCGGGATTTCAGAGTTCAGGATTTCACGAGTTCAACAGTCAAATATAAACACACAAACACTCCCAAAATCGCGAGAAGTGACCAATACTTCGGGATTTTGGAGTTCGGGATTTTGTGAATACAACAGTCGAACATCAATACACAACAATTCCCAAAATTTTGAAAAGGTAAGGTGAGATCCGTATTTCAGGATTTTGGAATTCAGAGTTTCGGGGTTTCAAATGTCAAACAACAACACAAAACATTTCCCGAAGCTTCGAAAAGGTAAAGGTGGGACTCATATTTTTGGGATTTCGGAATTTGGGGTTTCAGGGCTTCAAATGTCAACAATAGCACAAAACATTTCCCGAAGTTTCGAAAAGGTAAAGGTGGGACCCGTATTTCGGGATTTTGGAATTCGGGGTTTTCAAATGCCAAACATCCAACATAAACAAACTTCCAACAAAAATGAGAAAGAAGAGAAGGTGGGACCCGCATTTCTGGGTTTCGAGGTTCGAAACTTCATGAGTTCACATGCCCCAAACCTCTCATGTAACCAACCTCTGAAATATGAAAAGTGGAAGCTTCGTGGTTTCGAGGTTCAGAACTTCGTGAGTTCATAATCCATACATCAATATACACAAACCTCTGAAAGGAAAAAAGGAAGTTGGACTAAGTGTTCCTGTTGAAAAGGAACTCAGGTAATAATTCAATCAAAATGCAAAGGAAGAGAGTACTCTGCTTCTACTGTAACTCTTCACACTAATTTTCATCACTCCCTACTCTTTATCCTTTGTAGGTACTCTTGATTTTCGTTTTCTGGGAGAACTGAAGGTGTAGAAGGATACTTTTACTTTACAAAATTCTAAAAACTTAAGGACTTAGGGATTTTACATGCACATAGGGGCACAAAGGATAAAATATATTGTGTAAGGTAAATTCTATAATAATCACTTAGAGCCTCTTTTAATCAATGCATTAAACGTCCACAGTACTAGATCTGTGCATCTATGTAAATACATAGTTAAGAATATCATTCTGTCATAGATTGGTCATTAATAATGATGTTCCAAGGGATCTGAGTTTTGGTTTCCTAGGGGTTTATCTACAGAGAGGATCTGCCTCTTTGTCATTAATCCCCTCTTTCCATAGAAATATAATTACAGATGTTCTTCACATATATTCCCCATAACAAACAGAAATGGAAAAAACATTACAGTTCCAATTTAATCAATACAATGCCTCAGAAAAATCACTCAGACAGAGAGTGGACATCATTCCAGTTTGGATTTAATAAGACGTCGAAATAAAAACATAGTCATTCATAATAGAGAGGGGGTAGATCAACATATCTGAATCCAATCTGCGGGAAGACAAAGGGAACAACCACGTTCCTCCCAACCGTAGAATAGGGCAGCCAAAGTCACTTGCCCGATTCACCCCCTAGCCTGACCATGAATCCATGAGGGAGAACTTGGAAACTCCTCCTCAACAATGTCCTTCAATTCCAATAGTTCTCCTCTTGCCTCACACTTACTCAACAGTGTTCATAACAGCAAGACAATTATGTTTCAACAAGTTCCTCTTGCCTCACTCTCAATCTGTAGTGTTCATAACAGCAAGAGAGCTCAGGAATCATTTTCTATCATACTTGCCAGCGTCCTGCCTCCTTGCATATGCTATTTATCCATTTTTTTTGCCCAGGTTTTTTCCCTCCTTTGGGGATTTTCACAGCTTTCTTAATCCCTAATTTTTATTGGCTTCCAGTGACCAAATATCTGATTTTCCACTTGTAATCATCATCCCAGAGGCAATTCCAACTTGTTCCCCACTCATGGAGTCACGGTCAGTTGATTTTTTAACATGGTTGTTCCATTTGTCCTCCTACAGTTAATATAAATATTCTGTTGTGATACAAGTGTCATAGTCAAATAGTTAGTTGAGTCCAAACAGATCTTTGCTCAACAATCACAATAATTAAATACAATTATTAAATTCGAAAATCAGAATTGCCATAAATGGCAAAAATTTCCAGATTCGAATTTGCCAAAAATGGAAATAAATTTCCATCACACAAAAATAAAAATATTTATTTTGGGGGGATGTCACAAGAGACATAGATATACATGGTTCACCCAGCGTAGGCTACGTCCACCAAAGAAATTGTTAATTCCATAATTTCTATCATCTAGCAAAAATGAAGGGATACAACCTACAACACCCCTTTTGTAACTTCCTCTTCCTTCCCTCATGAACTCCTCTCTCAAATACAATGTTCTCTATCACTCACAGCCGCAATACAATTCCCTCATATATAAATCAAGGTTGTCTTCTAGGGAAAAAATCTCTAACATGACTTCTACCGTAAGATATGCGACCTTTTAATGAATGGTCGAGATTGACTATGGAATTCCAATATTTTACAAGACAATTTTTCCTAAAATTCTACTTTGGGGGTGATTTCCATGAATCCCTCACCAAGGGGGGATCCATTAATTGTCGTCACCCACCCATGGACCCCCCTAACGACAATAGTAGTGGGAAAATCCCCCCACACCCACTTGTCAGGAAATGGGATCCAAACATGACTAAAACAAACCTATGAACTAGGAAGATAATAAGGCTCCACAACCAACAATAGACAGGTTGCAAAACATAGTTGAATATTTGACCAAGTCTGTGAGTGTTGTGAATTATAATGATGTAGAGAGGCAATGGGAATTGCTACCCTAGGTCTATGAACAAGACTTAAAAAATATCTCGGTTTTAGCAAAGAAGACAACAAGTGGGAGAATTTTGGGTTGTAATATTCTTTGCAATGAAATTCTAGTCAAGGTGGATCGAATGATAGTGAAAGTAGATGGTCAAGGTGGTTCGATCGGGTAAAGTATAATTCGAAGAAATTGACAGCAAGTCCAACAGGTTGACAAGTGGGCACATGGAAACCGACTAAATACCAAACAGAGGTCGACTCGTAATCGATTGGTAAACTGACTTAAAGTCGATTATAACATAATCTTAAAATTCACAAGATTCATAACGAATGATCTGCATGCAACTGTTTTTTAGCACCTTTTATTTAGGGTTCTTCCTATTGTAGAGCCTATAAATAAGGCTTGTTGTAGTGTTGTAAAAGTTAATTTTTAGAGAAACTGTTTTAGTGGTTGGTCATGTAGATGTAAGTTGAATTGACTACATGGTTGTTCTTGTGTAAAGCAAGAAGGTCTGATGTGGATTGTGTCTTAGGTTTAGACCAAGGTTACACGTGTACCCTTTTATTCAGAAGGAATAAGATAACAAGAGAGAAAAACGTTGAAGAAATGTTGGTTTTCCAGTTTGGGTTTCTAGTAAAAAATCTTTGTGTACCATGTGTTTTCTTTGTCATTTACTTTCTTGACTAAATCTTTCTTTCTTTGCTAGAATTAGAGTGGAAGTGTTTTTCATTTCCTAACAATAATGTTCATATAATTAGAGGGATTAATTTAAGCTCCACTTTTAAATATAAGAACAATGAAGTTCTCAGCTTAGGGAATCTCTACTTAACAACCAAATAAAAGAACTTATGTATGTGTGGGGAAACCATTTTTAATATTTAAAGAAGTTTATATTAATTTTTAATATTATAAATTCTATTTTATTTTATATGTATTATTTGTAATTTTATAATATAACAATTTATAAAATTATTGGTTGAATTTTAATATATATATATATATATATATATATATATATATATATAATCACAATAGTGAAATTGCTGATTAAAATATAAAGTATTATAATACAACTTGGTATAGAACTCTATTAAAGAGAGAGGAAGAATTGAATTCATAATTAAATTATTTATATTATTATATTATAATATTATAAGTTTTATAAAATTATATAAATATGATATGAAATATTTTAATATATATAGTTTGATTGGGATATGTGATTAAGAATATGTGTTTTGAGTTCGAGGTTGATTATGATTGGTTTTTATTATCCATGTTTTCTTACAATTGATCATGGTTGACTTTTTTTTACCATAGTTGATTGTGGTTAGATATTGTTGACCATAGTTAAGCATGTTTGACTATGGTTGACAATGTTTGACCATGGTTGACTATAGTTGGTCATGGTTGACCATGGTATGGTTAGACATGGTTAACCATGCTGGACTATCATTAATAATGATTGACTATGGTTGGCCATGTTTAACTATGGTTAATGATGGTTGGCTATGTTAGACCATGTTTAACCATGGTTGACTATGATAGACCATCGTTGGCTATGTTAGACCATGTTTAACCATGTTTGATTATGTTTGCTAACAATTGATTATGGGTCATTGTGTTTAACTATGTTTAGTGATGGTTTGACCATGATTGACTATGTTTGACCATTGTTAATCATGGTTGACTATGTTTGACTATAGTTGACTATGATTGACCATATTTGAATGTGGTTGACTATAGTTGGCCATGTTTGACTGTGGTTGATTATAGTTGAATTGTTGCATTCGTAGATGGTTATGTTGCATGGTAGAGTTTATGCATGGCTCACCATGCTTGACCATGGTTAATTATGGTTGTCCATGTTCTACTATGATTAACCATGTAATACTAGTTAATTATAGATGACCATGTTGACTATGGTTGAACATGTTTGACTTTTGTTAAGTATGGTTGGCAATGATTGACTATGGATGATAATAGTTGATTAATGTTAACTATAGTAGAGAATGTAGATATGGTTTGACCATGGTTCACTATGATTGACCAAAAGTGACTAAAATTAAGAATGTTGTGAGGATGTAGATATTGTTTGATCATGGCTAACTATGATTAACCAAAAATAACTAAAATTAAGAATGTTTCACTATGGTGTAGAAAATAGTTAAAGAAATTATCTTTAATATTTAATTCCTTCTATATTAAAAATCCAATATATTTAATTCCTTATAAATTAAAAATTCAATATTATTTTAGGAAATATTACTTTTAAAGTATGTATTGGAAAAAACAATATTTAGATATTATTTTAAGAAGTTGTCTAATTGTTTTATGTTTTGTTTTGTTTTTATTAAGATTAAAGACATTCACAATTTTTTATTGTTTAAATTGTATTTCAAAATTCAAAAATAAATTCAATGTGCTCAAACCCCCTAATTATTGAAAATAAAATTTCACAAAATAAATAATGTATTTAGTTATTTATTATAAAATTAGGTATGTGAATAGAAAAATATATTTTTAAAAGTTAATATTTTTAAGCCTATTTTTTACTTGAAAAGTGAGAAACAAATATGAGGAAATCCACTTAATTGTATTCAAATAAATATTTGTATTCATCCTTATACCAATCCAACCAAGTAATTAGTATTAATTAATTATTCAAATAAATATTTGTATTCATCCTTATACCAATCTAACCAAGTAATTAGTATTAATTAATTGACAAATTAATTAATTATTTTTAAAACATAACATAATATTAAAAAAAAAACAAATTAAACCATCTTTAAAACATAAAATTATATAATTTACAAAAGTAAAACAAATTATAACATATTTAAAACATAAAATAATAATATAATTTACAAAACAGAGAAAACAAATTAAAATATCTTTAAAACATAAAATAATAAATTAATTGATGAGGAAGTTATGAAACATTTGTAATATCTTCTTTACAGAGCTTGAACTGAATAGTGAGAAAGAAGTCTGAGCAGCAAGATTACATGGTAGCATCCAAATAAATATTTCCCAGTCATTATATCCATTGTTTTGATAGAGTGTATGTGTGATGCTAAGTACAAACAGCCAATGGTCCTCATATAAATCCACTAAAACTGGGTTCTCCTCCTCCATCTTCAACTTCCAGTAGGACCATTTCAGCTACAATAATATACTTGAGAGGATATGTGATTGTTTTCAGTTTTTTTGGATGATTTTCCTGCAGCAGGTGGATGCCTATTCCGCAGTTAAACGGCCTGCTTGGTATTCCGACAAATCAATCCATTCGCCCACGCTTGGTATCGACAGTAATCCACCGGGTGTTGCAACATAGATACCTCCTATTTTTTAGGCTGCAGTATCCACAGGGTGTTGCAACATAGATACCTCCTTATGCTTGATGTCAGAATAAGGAGTACTGAATGTTGGACTATAAATTTTGAATTGAATTTCGTTCCAAGTATAATTTGCAACTACAAACATAACTGGCAGAAGAAGATACAGAGATGATGCTGGGCATCAAGGAACTGCGGCAGAAGGAGATACCGAAAATATGGTGGGCTTCAAGGAACTGTGACAGAAGGAGATACAGAAATGATGGTCGGCCTCAAGGAACTGCGGGCTTTGTCTAAGTAACCAGGATTGTATGATTCCAACGAAGCTCCGTGGGAAAGCTAACGTTGAATACATAACGTTCGTGGGGATTGGAACCTCCAACAAGAGACTTGATACCTCTAACATCACTGGAATGTACAGGAAGTAATTATCACTGGAATGTACAGGAAGTAATTATTTTATCAATATGCGTCAACAAGATCAGAGTAGTTTTCATACCTCTAACCAAAACTTTAATTATAACARAAGACCTCTAGCCGTGACTTTAATTARACCACCAGAAGAGAATGCTCGCATCAATATTTGTTTGAGACATTGTTCCTCCATAATATCCACTCTGCTCGCTCTTCTCATTTCATCCTCRTAGTAATGAATTTCCGAGGGCTACAATTACATCAAAGTGGTGGGAATGTGCAACATAAATAATAGYGGCACCATGAATATACTCTGGTGTGAGAGAGAAACGTGTCTACTTCKGAATAATATCCTTCTCTGTACATACGATAAAGTATTCTAAATTTATTATATTCTTCTGACTTTCTGTCCACACGTCAAAATCAGATGGAATGGAGCCAACGATCCTGATTCCAGTTACGTCAATCGTGCAGATAGACGTAAGCATCCATTGAAGGGTATCTTCCACTGCAAGAATCTGAATCCCTACACCACTAAGCATCAAGCAATAAGATTTCCATTCCTGAGCAAGTTGCCCTGAGATTCCCAAAAAAGTGCTCGATTTCCAATTTGTGCAAGTAAGTCCACCATCATAGATGTGTTGTGCTTGAAAACTGAAGAAAAGTTTTAAATTAATAAGTGAATCCAGTAAACCAGAAGAGAGAAAAGCCTTGGAACCAAAGACCCAATATCGCATCGCTGCCAATATGGATAGCATGTCCTGAACTGGGTTTCCAACATAACCAATGATGAATGAAAGTGATATTTTTCAATAGGGATCTCCAGATCGAAGAGGCGTTATATGTGCATAAAATTGGAAGTCTGAGCCAGCAAGCAAGTGATAACAGAATAATGTATTTTCCAAATATAATGCGATGCCAAATACCATGCCTTGTTAATACACGCCAAAGACTTTTTGATGCCAAGGCTTGCTTTAAGAGGGAAAGGTTGCGAAGACCCCAACCACCTACCGCTTTTGGCTTTGCGATAATATCCCATCTACAGAGATAATAGCTACCAGTCCATAGAAAAGAAAACATCAATTGTCTAATCTTATTCAAAATGGAGTAAGGTATGGTGGCAAGGGCCATCCAGTTAACTTCCTGTCCTTCCAGCACCGATTTTAGTAGAATGTATCTTCCACCCATAGTAAGCCAACGATTGCACCAATGTGCAATACGTTGATCAAATTTTATAAGCAGCCAATTCCAGTCTGTTGCTTTGTAACAATCCGTCTTGAAGTGATATCTAAGATATCTTAGACCCTGAGAGATCGCATGGTAGCCAAAAGGAAAGATTGTTTTAAAAGCCTCTATGTCTGCCTCTAGTAGACCAGAGTAGTGAAAAGTAGATTTTGACTCATTTATCTGTAGTCCTGAAGTGCGACAGAAGAGGTCCAAGATCGATTTGATTTCCTGTCATTCTCTTAGGTTTGCTTTTGTGGCAATGATGATATCATCCACAAAGAATCAGTACAATACTTTTACCAATCTAGAAAACTTAATGCCAGTGATAATCCCATCACGCTGACGTAACTTGAGTAGAATAATCAAACCTTCTAAGGCCAAAATAAAAAGGAGAGGGGAGAGTGAACATCCTTGTCACATGCCTTTTTCATTTGCAAAGAAGGATGCAGCTTCACCATTAACCAAAATGGAAATAGTCACATTGGTCATGCACCCCATGATCCAATTTGTAAAAGAAAAGACGAAACCAGATTGCAATAAAATCATTCTGAGATAGTCCTAATTGATACAGTCAAAAGCTTTTCTTAGATCAAGTTTTAAGATGAGTGTTTGTAATTTCGTTTTCTTTATGTTGTGTAGTACCTCTTGCGCCGATCCTATTGCATCTAGTATCTGTCGACCTTTGATGAAGCCATGTTGTTCCTCCGAGATAAGGCGAGACATAAATGACTTAATTCTGTCGGCCAAAAGTTTTGTGATAAGCTTATAACAACCATTGCACAAAGAAATAGGCCTAAAATCACTGAAAGTGCTAGGATGATTTGATTTTGGAATCAACATCAGAAAAGTAGAGTTTAGAGCTTGAGAAACTATTCCTTTGATTCTAGAATTTTCGACCAGTTCCCAATGATCGTCACTGATCAGATCAAAAAAATGAAGATAGAATTCGACTGTCCAACCGTCCGAGCCGAGATTTTTGTCCTTTTTAAAGGTGTTGAGTGCCTTCCAAATCTCATCTTTAGAATATGGTGCAAAGAGAATATCTGACTCGCTATCAATGATTATATTTGGATATAGACCTATAATACATGTCTGATCAATAATGTTAGTAAGTCCTTTATCTCGATAGGCATTTTTAAAGTGATTATGCGCCACATCTAGAAGATTTTATTGTCCAATGATAGAGACAACGCCATCTGATTGAAGAGCCCATATGTGCTTGTAGTTCCTTCTATGACTCGAAAATTTGTGAAAAAAAATTGTATTGTTGTCTCCATAGTTAATCCAGATGGCTCTTCTTTTTTCTCACCAATGCACTTCCTCAATAAAAACTAGATTGTTTTGTTCTGACTCCAGAAGTTTTAAATGATGTTGCAGATTAATATGATCAATACCCTTTTTCTTAGATATTTCTAAGATCAAGTGTTGAATGTTATTTTCAAGATGAGACAGTCTATCGAATGTCTTTGATAATTGTTGTCGGGCCCAACATTTTACTTTTATTTTTAGAACTTTTAACTCTCCAGCTAATCTCCTCTGTACATAAATTGCTACCAAAATATATAGCTATAAATTGCACAAAGTACTTTAGAATAGATATCAAAATATACAGTTATATGTATGGATTTATTTTACTTGTTGATATTTCTGGATATTTTATGTTTTGTCTTTTTTGACAGGAATCCCGCTAAATTACTATTTTATGTTGTTTAAAATCCATTTTTTAATGTAGAAATGGATTTTAAACACATTTAATATTTCACCCATATTTTTAGCTTATTAAGGCTTTGCAATAGAGTGCAATATTGTGTGATAATAAAACTAGAGGAATTTTCTAGCTCAAAGAGAAGCAAGGCTAATTGGGCTTTAGTTTTCAGTGAACTCCCACATTTTAATGATATATATTTGTCTCTTTCAACATTCTCCAAGTGAAATCTTCATTAGTCTCTTTGTTGGAATCATTTATTATTTAATTTGGTATCTAAAGAGGTTTAGAGTAATATTGTTTACCATATATCTTTTTTGTATGGTCAAAAAATGGAATCCAATTGTTGATTTTTGGATTTTTTTTAATATTCAACTACTCTTTTTTCCTTAGTGATAGTTCATCAAATGAATTTCGAATAATACATATTCTCAAGATTTTTATAAGGAGATATATCATTAAGGAATAATAGTTTGTGTACAAAAGCTATGGTCTTGAGAAGGAAATGTTCAAACTTAAATCACTTTAGATCCTCTATATGTGTTTTTTTCTTCAGGGTTTTTTCACTTTGTTACCCCCTTATGGGTGAAAACTTTTGGATACCCTCGAAAAGGGTGTCGTGCTATTACATGCATGAGGTAACATGCTCATATTGTTTAGATATAGACCTAGTTTCTCTTTATCTCTACCAGATGTATGGTCATGCTAACTCAATTAGTATAACTCATCTTCATCCCCACTCATCAAATGATATATGTGTTAATATTATGGTAGTTGCGGGAGGTATTTACCTCCACGTGTGAACTTGATGAGAATAGAAGACTCCGAAAAGCAAGAGAAAACCCTAATGAGTTGGCTAATAACCCTAAAAGTCTTGTCGGTTCAAGAAGATAATTTATATTAGGTTATTAGCCTCCACGAGAAGAAGTTGACCAAAAATAATAATAATATACTGAACAGACACATATCTAGAAGGATAAGTTGACCCTAGCAAATTTGGTAGAACTAGTATAAATACAGGGCGTCAGTTCTCATTTGAAAACATCTCAGAATTGCAGTTCCCAGTTTGGTATGCATGTGTGGAGGAGAGTTGCAGGTGCAACTACAATAGCAACAAGTTTTCAATATTGGCTTGAATATCTCTTGGCTAGGGTTTAGACTATCTGATAAGATTTTTGTGATGCACTATCCTTGGGGAAAGGTGCACTACCCTTTGTTTGGCTATCTAGCCTAGGGTTTGCTTTCAGAGGAATTCTCAGTCAAGGTTAAGGTGCTCGGAGGGTGGCTTCGGATTATCGTTGGGTGACGAGGGTATCGCCAATGGTAAAATGAGCACACCATATTCTATATTCTAATACGTTATGGGCCCACACCTCCTTCATTCAGTCTAAATGCTGGAAGGAAACATAGCTTCTAGGATATTGAGCTCATTGAGGAACTTCCGCTAGGGTTACTAGAAAAAGCAACTCCCAAGACATTGTCGCTAGGGTTACTAGCAGGAGCAGTTGCAGAAACCCTAAACCTCTTGTTGAAGAACCTAAGTGAATGGATTGACCTAATCTTTGGATAGATCAGTGTGCCCTAGCCTAGCACATCTCCTGGCACTCTTAGAAGGCCAAGACGTGAAGTTTGGATTTTTGGTCAAATGTAGGGTTTGACCAAGTCAAGCAGCCCTGATGAACTCTATGAAGTTTGAGAACAAGTTAGATGGAGCCTCTAACTTTAGAGCATGGAAGACAAGGATTTACCTCATCCTTTCTAAGAATAAAGTGTTGGATATTGTGAAAGGAAAGATCATGAAGCCAACGTTTGAAGAAGGAGAAGAGAAGGAACCACAGAACGTTGCAACCATGGAGAAGTTCAAATATGTTGACATCAATGCCATGAGTATCATAGTGGATTATATAAAAGACCACTTGATACCCTACATCTCCCATCTTGACTCATCGAAGAAGATGTATGATGCCCTAACAAATCTCTTCTCAGTCAGAAACATTGAACAAGTTATGAGTCTGAAAAATGAGCTCCGTAACATGAAGTTGAATGATGATGACAACATAACATCATACTTTGTAAGAATCTCCTAGTTAAGAGATCAACTATAAGCTATTGAAGTGATTACTTCAGAGAAGGAATTGGTGAACATAATACTTAATGGTCTTTCCAAGACATGGGATGCAATTGCCGCAAGCATGAACACAGGAAAGGAATATCCGACATTTGAAGAACTTTGGACCTGCTGTGCTCAAGAAGAATCAAGGATCAATGCAAAAGAGAAACCCCAAAAGAAGTACGATGATCAAGCCTTCACAGAAAAACTCAAGAACTTCATGAACAAAAGGATGTTTGGCTCAAGGAGGAAGCCAAATCAAGAGAAAGACATTTAAGAAGTACAATGCTTCAACTGTCAAAAGTACAGTCACTACAAGAATCAGTGTCCCGAGATAAAGAAAAGGAAAGAGAAACATGAAGCATCGATTGCCAAAGAAAAACAACCTATAAAGAAGACTAAGCAGGATGGAAGAGACTTCTTCTTCTAAAAAGGTAACAACATTCTTCTTATTCCTTGTACATTTCTCGTTTGCATCATTTCTTTACATATCTTGTATATCTATCTCTTGGAAGATAATGTGTTCCAAGAAGAACTATACCTATGGAAGAACAAACAAGATAAAAACAGTTATCATTAGATAATGCACATGAAAGAATGAAATACAAATCATGTGGAAGCTATTGCAGGATAAGATGAATCAATCATGAAGAAACTTAGTAGAAGAAAAGACATAAAGAATTCAGTAATCAAGAGGAAATTGGAAAAAAACTTATGACATTTTGTAGAAGATAACAAGATGGAACCGTGGACTCTGTTAGACAAGAAAGCCAAATTATATATTGCAGAAGACAATAAGGAGGCAGATGGAAGTATGGACTCTATTAGACGGAGGGATACGATTATATGCACTCTTACATGAAGCAAGGGTTAGTAGGGAGCTAATCCTATGATCCATTTAAGATGATACAATATATATGTCCATGGTAGCAACCATAAAATTTAGTATGTATTCAGCTCAACCATAGAGGAAGAATTCTTCAAAGAGAAGCCTTAAAGTATGCATGGTTGTTCATCCAGATCTGTGATCCTATGATGAAAAGAAGAAGTGGAATCTCTAGAGAATGGAATATATAAGAAACTCCATGGATCCAAGAGCTAAAGAAAAAAATGAAAAAGAACATGAGGATTCCAAGAGAAACCAGAACAACCAGTCATTTTATTAAGAATCAAGAGATTACCAGCGTGATATGAACTCAATAAAAGAAATCAAGCAAAAGAACTTGAAGTCATGATGAAGAACAATGTATAGAAGACTTATTAATAAAATCATTGTGAGATCTAGAACCAGAAGTTCTCCCAGATGGAGGGAGAAGACTATGATGATTACTTGTTCCAGTACACCAAACATATCACTACATGAGTCATTATATCATCCACAACATCCATGAGTTGGAGTTCTACATCATATGAATGCAAAGAAAGTTCTCCCAAGAAATTGAATAAAGAAGGTATGAAGAGAAACTTCAAGAGTTTGAGGCATACCAGAAAGATACTCCTGTATGCAAATAGAAGAAGATAACTTGGTGGAGAATCTCCAGTGCACAACAAAAGCGTGGTGAAGATTTCCTATAAACATCAAGATGACTACTCAGTAAATCAGATCTCATGATGACAAAAGAAGTGCCACATGGATATGTTCCATCTTTCCAACTATGATATACTCTATTGTTTAGATCTACATGAAGCCTTCACAGTGTTCCAGACTAAAGAACATTTGAAATCAAGCATTACATTATCCATGATGAAATCTAGAAAGGAGAAAATGATTCTCCAATAGATATCTCCACAGATGAGCAGATAAGAAAACATTTTAGTAAATATCCTATCCAAGATGAAAGAATTTGCGTACTCAAGATAGATCTCGTGGAAAAAACTTCCCTCTTATTGAAAAAGGAAGAAATGACTCTCCAAGTTAGGAGGGATCACTGAAAACATTATTGAAGACATTCATCCTTAAATTTGAAAAATAGTCCATCTTGGACAGATGCTTTCCTATATGGAAAGTGGATTGAGATTTTTTACAGACAGTGACTTTCCATTGTGGTTAACATGGGAAGTAGTCTAATTGCTGATGTATCATAGAAAACGACTACCCATTGTGGTTAACATGGGGAGTGGTCTAGGGTAGTCTCTCTTCTTGAGAGTTACTCAAGAAGACTGTCCCGCCTCGCCGGACAATGATTTCTCATTGTGGTTAACATGAGGAATGGTACGTTTTGGAGGTTGATGCAAGACAATATTTTCCTCTTGTGGTTAACAGAGGAAATGGTCTGGACAGTCATTCCTTAGGGTTTACACATTCTCTCTAGGGTGCACTTTGATTAATGTAGGAGGAATGGCCCAGGGTGGGGAATGGTCCAGGCTCAGTAATTAGGGATAGACATTCCTTAGGGTTATAAATTCTCTCCAAGGCACACTTTGATTAGTGTAGGAGGAATGGCGCATTGTGGGGAATGGTCCAGGAAAGACATTCCTTAGGGTTTATACATTCTCTCGAGTGCGCACTTTGATTAGTGTAGGAGGAATGGCCCAGGGTGAGGAATGGTCTAGACTCAGACATTCCTTAGGGTTTATACATTATATCGAGTGTGCACTTTGATTAGTGTAGGAAGAATGGCCCAGGGTGAGGAATGGTCCATGCTCAAAAATAAGAAACAATCATTCTTCCTTGTTTGAGAAGAATAGGGTAGATAACCCATTGCTAATGAGGGTAGATATTATTTCAAATCTCACAAATGCGAGTGAAAGATTGGCCCAGACAAATCCATTTATATCATAACATTGTTTCTGTACAAGTTGCTATCAGATGTTTGTTATGAAGACAATAGATATAGACTACTGTGGTGGATATGTTCCACTGTTCGTGAAGTAGATATTCTTTCATAGCTCACATATGTGAGTGAAATATTGGCTCAAATAATTTAGTATATATCATAACATTGTTTTTATGGAGGTTTCTATCATATGTTTGTTATGAAGACTATATGACAGTAGATGAGGACTATTGTCATGGATATGTTCCACTGTTCGCAACCTTACGTTGCTAATCAAGTACTTGTGTGTTACTTGGTGTGGTAGTGAACCACTGGATTGTAGTTATGTACTACTATGGATAGACACAGTTGTGTTCTATTTTTGTTCTAACTGCCTTGAAGACTATCAACAGTTTATTGGAAATAATCACCATCCAGATGAATGATGAACAAAGATTTTCTAGACGGCAATTGGTTCAGAGCATTTACTCCTCTAGATTATAAGAGTGGCTCTTGTATCACTCTATGTGTGAGTGAGTTATCCAGCATCATGTCTAATTACTCAGATGAAGTATGGTTTCGAGAGATGATGCAGTTGATGGTGATGTTCATGATCTAGTCATGAGATAGTCTAGATGACTATATTGATGCTACCAAGTAAATGGTATGTTTTTGTGGTCAAGTCCATTACCTGTAATAGCTCCCTAGCTAGGAGGGAGTGTTAATATTATGGCAGTTGTGGGAGGTATTTACCTCCACGTGTGAACCTAACGTGAATAGAAGACTTCAGAAAGCAAGAGAAAACCCTAATGAGTTGGCTAATAACCCTAAAAGTCTTGTTGTCTCAAGAAGATAATTTATATTAGGTTATTAGCCTCTAAGAGAAGAAGTTGGCCAAAAATAATAATAATTTATTGAACACACACATATCCAGAAGAAGAAGTCTCCCCCAACAAATCTGGAAAAACTAGTATAAATATAGGGCGCCAATTCTCATTTGAAAGCATCTCAGAATTGCAGTTCTCAGTTTGGTGCGCACATGTGGAGGAGAGCTGCAGGTGCAGCTGCAGTAGCAACAAGTTTTCAGTATTGTGTTGAATATCTCGTGGCTAGGGTTTGGACTATCTGTTCAACGTTTTGTGATGCGCTATCCTTGGGGAAAGGTGCACTACCATTTGTTTGGCTATCTAGCCTAGCATTTCCTTCCAGAGGAATTCTCAGTCAACGTTCAGGTGCTCGGAGGGTGGCTTCGGCCTATGGTTGGGTGATGAGGGTATCGTCAATGGTAAAACGAGCAAACCATCTTCTATATTCTAACAATATGCATTATGGTATGCTATGGTATGATTCCTATGTGCTTCATTTGAAATTCCATGTATCAATATTCATTTGTATGTGATGATATAACTTCTTATCTCATCGTAAAGTGGTAAACACCTAGCTATGTTTGTTGACACTTGATGACATTACATGGTTTTATTACTTGCCTCACAATAAAACCAAACATGCAAAGGATATAAACGAGGCTCTACTTGGTTGATGATGAAAATTGTTGAGGTGATATGCTTATAATGAAAAAGAGAGCACCAAGAATAG
>JZKD02S0522983.1:102319-116417 GCA_000966675.3 Picea glauca
AGAAGTTCCAAGAGAGGTATTTGTGAGAGGAATTCAGTGAGTTCTAGCTCAATGATTTCAATTCATTGTGACAAGGTGGTCGTATGGTGATCGAGTATGAGGCCCAATTCATGGAGTTTCTTAGGTATGCTCCACATATGAACATCGAGAAGCTCAGGTTCAAAAAGTTTTTGGTTGGTCTTAACTTCATAATTCATGCGAAAGTGAGGATCCTAATGACTCAGATGTTACATGATGCAGTCCAGAAGGCCCTCATATCTAAGCAAGAGATTATTAGTGGGGGTCGGTTTAGGAATCCTGTGAGACTAACAGGACAAGCGACATCTAGTCTGCAATAGCGGTAGACACTAGCTAGATATTCATCAGGGTTTTGAGGTACTCCGAGAGGATCCATGTTCACGACACCACGATGAGTGGCACCTTAGCAACATAATCCCTATAGAGGATCACAATACCAACAACAACATCGTCCATAACATCATAAATTTAGGCATGTTCAACAGAACAGACTAGGCTTTCAGGCTGGTGGGCCAACAAAATCTACTTCGGGGACTGAGACTACTATACCTAAGACTAGATGTTGGACATGTGGAGAGCTACATTACTAACGTGACTGTCTGGTTGAGAGGGCGAGAGCTATCAAGTCATCAGAACACACTACCGTTGGACATTTGGGCAAGGATAAAAATAATTAAGGTAAAGGCAGTTGAGTAAGTGGAGTTTAGTTACCTGGAAATTTATTTTGATGCCAAACAAAAGGTTTGGTGAAATGTTACACACTATAGCCTCATCCTAGGAGATTTTGTAATGAAGTCCAACCTGTACGTCATGATATTATGATCTTATGACGTCATGATTGATATGGATTGGTTGAAGTCACATGATGCGATACTCAATTGTAAGACAAAATGATTTAGTTTGACCGATGATGAGGGACATAGACGAGTGATTTTAGGAAGAAACCAGGGAGTTTCCCTAAGGTTTGTTTCCTCCCTATATCTACGAAAGATGCAAGATATATGCAATATTAGTGATGAAGGACAAGGGCATGGAAGGAGGATTAGAAAACCTTCCAGTAGTACGCGATTTTGCATATGTGTTTCTAGAAGAGTTACCAGGTTTGCCACCCGAAAGAGTATTGGAGTTTACAATTGACCTAAAACCTGAAACTGAACTGATAGCAAGAGAATCTTATCAGATTTCAACACCTAAGTTGCAGGAGTTGAAAATGAAACTGAAGGAGTTGTTGGACCTGGAACCTATAGGTCCCAACATGTCACCTTAGGGTGCACCTATTATTTTCATATGGAATAAGGATGGGTCTAGAGACTTCGTATTGACTACCGTCAATTGAATAAAGAAACGATCAAGAACCAATATCCATTTCCAAGAATAGACAACTTTTTTGACCAAATGAAGGGTGCAGATGTGTTTTCAAAGATCGACTTTAGATCAACATATCACTAGTTACGGATCAAATAGGAATACATTCCTAAGACCGCATCCCAGACGAGGTTTGGGCATTATGAGTTTACCATTTTACCGTTTGGACTGACAAAATCCCCAGGGGTATTCATGAGCTTGATGAATGGTGTGTTTTGCAAATACTTGGATAAGTTTTTTCAAGTATTCATTGATGACATATTGATATATTCTCAGACGACAAAAGCATATGATGAAAATTTGCACTTGGTACTACAGTGTTTGCGAGACAATAAATTATACGAGAAACTGTTGAAATGTTCTTTTTATTAATCAAGGATTCATTATTTGGGGCATGTTATCTCCGGCGAAGGCATCATTATGGATCCACTGACGGTATAGGTTATTATGAGATGGAATACGTCGACGAATGTACCATAAGTATGTAGCTTCAAGGGTCTAGTAGGATATTATTGACGGTTCGTCGAAGATTTTTCAAAGATAGCAAATCTGATTATGAAATTGCAGAAGAAAAACAAGAAGTTTGTATGGACCGAGAAATAAGTGGAAGAATTTCAAAGGCTCAAGGAGATGTTGGTGACAATGTCGATATTAAAAGTCCCTAACATGGACAAGGAATTCTTGGTATCCACGGATGCATCCAAATAAGGCTTAGGCAAAGTCTCGATTCAAGACATTCGATTGATCACTTACATCTCAAGGAAATTAAGAAAGAATGACGAGAAATATGAAACGCATGATTTGGAGTTATTCTTCATTGTGTATTCCCTCATAGTGTGGATATATTACCTGATTGGACCAAAATTCAAACTAAAAATAGACAACTGTGATCTGCAACACATTTTTATGAAAAGTGAATTGAACATGCAACAAAGGTGTTTGTGAGAACTAGTTAGCGAGTAGGATTTTTATATTACCTACATAAAAGGAACAATGAATAGAGTGGAAAATAGGTTGATTCAAAAACCACACATGTTTTCGGTGATACCTCTTCAGATGAATCTTCGAGAAAATATTCTAACTATACAGTGTGACGATGACTGGTATAAAGAAGTTAAGGAGAATATTGGATGAGACACCATGTTGGTACCTAGGTTTGAAGGATATACTTTAGACAATGATGGATTGATGAGGTATAAGAACTGGATTTATGTACCGTCTAACAACGATTGGAGAATTTTTATCTTAAAACAATCTCATAGAGCAGTGTACATGTCTCATCTAGGAGTCACAAAGATGAGGGCAGACCTTAGGCCCTTATTCCTCTAGAAAGGAATGAAGGAAAACATAGTTTACTATGTGGTGAGGTGTCTGGAATGTCAACAAGTAAAGGTTGAACATAGACATCTAGCAGGATTACTACATCCACATGCTATTCTAGAATTGAAATGGGAAGTTGTTTCGATGGAATTTATTCTTAGATTGTCATTGACGGAAGGGAGGCACGACTTGATTTTCATGCTCGCAGAAACTCTGACGAAGAGTGCACATTTTATTCTTGTGCGCATGACGTTTCAGGTGCCATACATAGCTAGATTTTTTATCAGAAATATTGTGAGATTTCATGTTGTGCCTAAAAGAATCATATCCGATAGAGAATCAGTGTTTACAAGAAGTTTTTGGACTAGTTTCCAAGAGGCCTTGGGAACCCATCTTAACTTTAGTACAGAGTATAACCCTGAGATAGAAGGGAAGATAGAAAGAATGAACCAAATTTTTGAATTTATGTTGCGTACGTACATGATGGACGAACATAAGTGTCGAGAAGAGTTCTTGCCATTGGTAGAGTTTTCATACAAAAACAACTATCAGAGCACTATTAATATGGTGTCATTTGAGTTTTTTTATGGGAGACTATGTCAGACGCCTTTCAGCTGGGATAGACTTGAGGATAGGGTCCTGGTAGGACCATAAACGATCCAGGAAATGGAAAAACAAATGAAAATGATAAGAAAAATGATTAAATAAGAACAATCTCAGAAAAAGAGTTATGTCGATGTGCATTGCATTAATCATAGCTATGAAGTTGGTGATCAAGTCTTCTTGTGGGATTTTATGACACCTAACGCGCAAACCCTAACGAGCAAATCGACCATTCCATCGAGGGATTTTACGAAACCTAAAGTGAAATGGAAAAATGACGAAGTGAAATGGAATAATGACCTGAGATGAGGGTTTCCTAGAGCCAAACAACAGAACCAAGGTGCCCAAAGAATAACCAACTACAGAACCAAGGTACGTAGAGAATAACCAAGGAGAAAAATGATGGGCTAGGGACATTTTCTGCACCCAACAGGATAGAAAATGTTTATGTACAGAAGGAAAGGAAGGAAAACCTCATAGCAGTTCATAGAAATATTATGATAACTATGCAATCTCATATCAAATTAAGAATTAAGGAAGCTCTGATAACACTGTTAAAGACATGAAGTAGATAAGATAATAATGAGATTGCATTAAACATCAATATGATAAGATGATACTTGTATAAGTACAATGATGTTGATGTTGGTCTATTATGTTTTCTCTATTGGCGCAAACGCACCACCGAGGCACGTCCGCTCCCACCAGGACCTTCTCTTCCCTGGGCCCCGAAGAACTGAAATGTTCTTCAATCCCTTTCAGGACTTTCCAGCACCCACGTGACTCACTTTATGATCTCCCTTTACCCTATCGGGAAATTGGACCTTGCAAGATCGTGAGTCCTGAACTCACAGGATCGGGTCTCAAAAATCCCCGAACCCCGATGAGTATCCTCTCATGGCTCCCTTGCTTCTGTCGAGAATAACCCCATCGGGAAATCGGCCCTTACGAGGTCGTAGACAACTTGCCTCTCAATTCCCCGATTCTCGATGCCACCTGTCGTTATCTCCCTCCAAGGATTGACCCTTCGACACTTGTCCTCCACTGAACTATTTTGACTGTGGGACCATCATGTTTTGGGATTTCACAACTTCTCCTGCCCTAATTTTCTCATCACCAAGAATCCTGATATGCCGATCCCCAATGCACATGAGAGCTCTCTCCTCCATGTCACCGCTTCCTCGTCGCTCTATCAGGTATCACGAAATCGTGGGTTCAAATGCAGCGATTCCGTTGTACATGAAAACCCCGAAATGTCGAACTCCAACTCCTCTAGATCCTCGGACACGTGTCCCGCAAATCAACGGCTCCGACCATGTCAGGAAATCGCAGATCGCAATTTCGTTATCCAAGAGTTTCACGACTCCGACAACCTCGATATCCCAAACTTTGATTCTCTGGGATCTCTCGCCACGTACCCCTGCTGAGATCAATGGCTCTGATCGTATCGGGAAATCACAGATCACGATTCCTACCTACGAGAGTTCTATGCTTCTGGAAATTTTGATTCTCCGATGAACTGAACCCCAATGATTCCTTGGCTCATTGACATGTGTCCTACCGATATCAACGACTGAGATCCCCTCTTTCGAGATTTCTAAAACTACAAGGTCTCGATTCTCTTGCCCTATGAAAACCCGATGACGCCAATATACCGATGTCTCCCCCAAGCTCTTCCTCTACTCCTTCGGGCTTAAACCCTGTGCAACTTTCCCGAGATCTAACAGCTGACAGGATTTCACTACTTTCTTCTGTGAATCCTAACCATCAATTCCTCCTCCCTGAGGATTTCTTGAGAATGGCTAATTGTTCTTTCTCAGAACTTGTCCTCTGACACCTGCACTCGCATCTCCTGCTCGAACCTTCCTTGGCACAAACTCCTGTGCTCTATGTTAAAAATGTCATGAAGGTGCTATACCTCCTGATCTTTTCCAATCTGATTCTCTCAGAGGAACTTGCACACACTCCTTGTGCTTAACATTCAACAACTTCCCAAGTGTTGAATCCTTTCAACTCTGCGCACTCATGCAGCAACAGTCTTGATTTCCTTTGCTTAGATTCACAACTGAGACTTATTCTTCAGCCTTCACACTCCTTTGCATGGCTTCAACAACCCCCTTCCACTTCTGGGTGAATGAGAACAAAAGTTAAACTATTGAGCCTTCATCAACGCACTCCTTGCAGATGAATTCAACTACACACCTTGTAGGAATCTCCTCGATCAGATAGAGAAACAATTGAACCTCACTCTCTCTCCCTTTCAGACTTCAGTTTGAAACATGGAATCTCATGAACAACATATACAAAGAAAATGCATAACTAGAAAACAAACATTCATGATCACATTAACAATAAACAGAGAAAACAACACAACCCGTGAGTTTGAATCAAAGCTTCCTTCTATTAATTCAAATGCTTGTACATGGGTGTTCTTCATACAATATTCTCTTCCTGTTCTTCTTTTCTCCTGAATGCTGCTTCTATTCTTTACTACTATCCTCCTGTTACAATATTACAATGAGGGTGTTTGTATCCATTTTCCCTCTTAGACTCTAACTATCAAATCTAGACTTAAACATCCTATCTACCAACATTAAATCTATTAAATGTCGACTATCTACTAAGGATGAGAGCGTATCTCTCAAAGTCCAATACAATATACAAAGTCACTTTTCACAAATGCATCATTTATACATTGTCGCATCATCTTGTATGAAAATTCAAAAAGTTTCGGCTGGACTTGTCCAGCCGTTCATTGCCTTCTATGCTGGCTCGCTTGTCGTGGGCGATGATCCTGCATCATACTCCTCATCTTGAAAACTTTCATGGGCTTCTATCCATGAGCTCCTGCACAGTTTTTCCATGGTTTTGAATCTCTACTTCAGTCTCCCAGCTGGCATATTCCACTGGATGGCCCTTCTATTTGACCAGATACTCGAAGTATTGCTTCCGCTTGGTCTTTTTACTCACCCTCTTGTCAAGTATACGCTCCATCTGTGGCTTCTCTGCAATCGAAATATGTTTCTGCCACTGGATTTCTGGCTGTTCATCACTTCCAGCTCCTGCTTCCTCAGCCTTATATGGATATAAGTCTGAGACATTGAATGTCAGAGATATTTCGATTTCATCCGACAACTCAATTTCATAAGCATTTTCTCCCAAATTCTTTAGGACTCTGCATGGCCCAATTTTCTTCATTTTTAGCTTGTTGTATGTTCCTGTCGGGAACCTTTCCTTCCTTAGGTGTGCCAGAACTAGATCGCCAACTTCGAACTGAAGTTGTCTCCGATGCTGATTCGCTCCGTGCTTATATTCTTGGTTTGATTCCAGTAATCGTTGTTTCACCCTGCTGTGAAGTTCTTCCATCACCTCTGCAAATTCTTCAGTGCTTGCGCTCTTGGTCATTATCTGCTCTGAGTCCCTCAGTTCAGAAACTCCTCTCGGTTGCCTACCGTATACAATCTCAAATGGAATTTTTCCTGTGCTTCTGTTCACTGAGTCGTACGCAAACTCTTCCTGTCGCAACACATTGTCCCAGCTGCTGTGGTGCTCTGTCACCAAGCTTCTTAATAAATCTCCCAGACTTCTATTTACCACCTCTATTTTCCCATCCATCTGAGGATGGTAGGCTGAACTAAACATCAATTTAGTCCCCATCTTCTTCCAGAGTGTCCTCTAGAAATGTCCAATGAATTTCGTATCGCTGTCTGATACTATACTTCTGGGTAAACCGTGAAGTCTAACGACCTCCTTGAAAAAAAAATTTGCGATATGAGTCACATCGCTGGTCTTCTGGCATGGAATAAAATGTGCCATTTTAGAAAACCTGTCCACCACCACAAAGATCGAATCATGTCCTCTTTTCATTCTAGGAAATACCAATACAAAATCCAGGCTGATTTCATCCCACGCCCTCTCTGGTATGGGTAATGATTGAGAGAATCTCACATTCTACTTTCTTCCCTTTGAATGCTAGCAAATTCTACATCTGTCGACAAACTTCTTGACTTCCGAACACATTCCTGGCCAAAAGTATGCTTCGCTCAGCTTTGCAAATGTCTTATTGTGGCCAAAATGCCCTGCCAATCCACCACTGTGCTTCTCCTTTAACACATTCTCCCTCATGGAGCAATTTGGAATACACAGTTGGTTGCCTTTGAACAACAATCCATTTTGGATCATGTAATCTATCCATGGGCTTCTGTCTCTAAGAACTAGATTCTCAATTGCTTCATATGCCTCTGCAAAATCTGCATCACCAACATACATGTCTTTAAGATTTTCAAAACCCAATGTTTTGACTTGGAACTCCTGCAACAACAAACATTTCTTGCTCAAAGCATCAGCCACTTTGTTAGCAGTACCTGAAATGCGTTTAATTACAAATGTAAAATTCTTCATATACTCTACCCATTTAGCATGTTTTTGATTCAACTTCTCTTGTTGAGTCACAAGCTGTAGTGCATGATTATCACTATACAAAACAAATTATTTCATAATCAAATAATGCCTCCACTTCTTCAACACCTGTATGATAGCATAAAATTCTTTATCATATGTGGAGTACTTCACTTTTGCCTCATCCAAATTTTCGCTAAAATATGCAATTGGTCTGCCCTCCTGGCTCAAGACTGCTCCTATCGCAAAGCCACTTGCATCACATTTTACTTGGAACACTTTCGTAAAATCCGGCAACACCAAAATTGGTCGTTAAGTGATCTTTTGTTTCAACAGATTGAAGCTCTTCTCTGCCTCTTCAGTCCAATGAAAATATTTATGTCTTTTCTTGATAGTATCCATCATCACTGCGCTAATTCCACTAAAATTCTTGATGAATTTCCCGTAGAAACTAGCCAGTCCATGAAAACTTCTCACCTCGAAAATATTTCTCGGTGATGGCCAATTTTTAATTACTTCCACTTTACTTGGATCCATCTTCAATTCATTTTCCGATATGACAAACCCCAAGTAAATGAGTTTTTTCTTCATAAATGAAGTTTTCCTCATGTTGATCAACAACTTCTCTTGCTGTAGCTTCCTCATTACTACAACTAAATGCTTCAGATGTTCTTCTTTGATTTTGCTGAAAATTAATATGTCATCTAGATAAACAATGACAAACTTACCAATGAATTCCTTCAACACTTCATTCATTAACCTCATGAAGGTACTCGATGCATTCGTCAAGCCAAATGGCATGAATAGCCATTCGTACAACCCTTCGTTTGTCTTGAAGGCCGTCTTCCACTCATCACCTTCCCTCATGCGAATCTGATGGTATCTGCTTTTCAAATCAACTTTTGAAAAAAAAATTGCTCCACTTAAACAGTCCATCAAGTCATCCATCCATGGCAATGGAAACCTATACCTGATGGTTATCTTGTTAATGGCCCTGGAATCAGTGCACATTCTCCAACCTCCATCTTTCTTTGGACTCAGTACCGTCGGAACGACACATGGACTTAAACTTTCCCTGATCAGTCCTTTATCCAACAGTTCTTGTACCTCCCTTTTAACTTCTTCATTTTCTTGTGGCGTCAACCTGTACGCAGCCTTGTTTGGAAAACTATCTCCTGGTATGAGGTCTATATGATGAATCACACTCCTCACCGGCGACAACGAATGAGGTAATTCATCTACCACAATGTCAACGAACTCTTCCAGTAGTTCCTGAATTTCTTCCGACAAATCTTCCCATCATGAATTATGTTCCTGTCATATTGCCATGGTCTGCCTAGCAATAAATGACATACATCCATAGGAATAACATCACAGAGTATTTTATCATTATATCCCCCTATCTTGATGTCATCCAAGCACTATTTAGTGACATTTACCTGATGTCCCTTCTGTAGCCATCAGACTTTATATGGACTTGGATGATCAATCATCTCTAGCTCTAGTTTCTCCACCATCTCGGTTGAAATGAGATTGTTTGTGATTCTGCTATCCACAATAACCTTGCACTTCCTATCCTTTGTCTTGCATGTGGTTATAAAAAGTCGATTTCTCTGAGCCATGTCCTCCACCTCCTTCTCAGGTGTTAAGAGAACCTTACACATCATCAGTGACGTTCCGTCTTCTACATCTTCTTCCTCAGCATTTTGCCTCTGTGCCTTGGCGATGTGAGCTTCTCCTCCATCCTTCTACCTATATGGACATCCAACTGCCTTATGTCCATTCTTTCCACATGTGAAGCATGTGATGACTCCACCTCTGCCTCTTCCTCTACCTCTGGTACGAGGAAATGTGCTATTATCAGCGTATCCTCCGCTCTGTTCTATCTGTTGCCTCCGTTGTTTAGCGTGTTGGCCTCACTGTGAACTTCCACCTCTTTCTGTTCTAGTCTGAGGCCTTTTTCAGTCGTCCTTGGATTTCTGGAACCCATCTTAAGCAACTGACTTACCTTTTGGTTGGTTCCTACTTCGGCCTCACTGTGCTGGCTTATGGCTTAGCTTTTCTTCTAATTTCAATGCCATATGATACGCATCCTCCACCATTCTGATGGTTTTCATACTCATCTCATCCTGGATATCATATCTCAATCCATTCATATACCTGGCAACTTTTTCATCATCGCTCTCTCGATGACCTGTTCTAATATTGAGCTTGTAGAATTCCTCAGTATACTCCTTTACTGTCATCAACTTCTGTCTCAGGTTCTGCATCGTCCTAAATAGTGTGATTTGATAATCCCTTGGGATGAACTTTCCCTTCATCTTCGCAATCATTCGATCCCAACTTTTAATTTTTTACTTTCCTTTGGAACGTCTATCTTATTGAAGCTCATCCCACCATAATGCTGCGTGTCCCTTCAATCGGGTGACAACATGTCTAACCTTCTTATCCTCCTCGATATCCTCATAATCGAAGTAGGTGTCAAGAGCTCTAATCCAATCTAGAAGCTCTTCTGCATCCATATTCCCTTCATAAGATGGAATGTCCATCTTTGTTTTTGAACTCATCCGGGTGATAGCTTTAATTAACCGCTCATTGGCTGCATCTTCGACTACAACTTCTCCTTCTTGTTCAACTTCAACTTCGCCTTCGAAGTTGCTCAGATCTCCAGCACTGGCTGTGCGTCTCTGCGTTGCTTCCATATCTTCTAATCTCACTCAAAGATCATGTATCTGCCCTTCCATCTCTGGATTCTGCGCTTGTCTTTCCCTCCTCGGCGGCATGGTGAAATTTCCCTTTCTTCTCTACTATAGAAAGCAAAGATATTTTCTCTCTCTGATACCACTTGGTGCAAACACAGCACCACGACACGTCTGCTCCCACCAGGACCTTCTCTTCCCTAAGCCCCGAAGAACTGAAATGTTCTTCAATCCCTTTCGGGACTTTCCAACACCCATAGGACTCACTTTATGATCTCCCTTTACCCTATCAGGAAATCGGACCTCGCAAGATCGTGAGTCTTGAACTCACAGGATCGGGTCTCACAAATCCCCAAACCCCGATGAGTATCCTCTCATGGTTCCCTTATTTCTGTCGGGAATACCCCCATCGGGAAATCGACCCTTATGAGGTCATAGACAACTTGCCTCAGAATTCCCCGATTCTTGATGCCACCTATCGTTATCTCCCTCCAAGGATTGAACCTTCGACACCTGTCCTCCACTGAACTGTTGTGACTATGGGACTGTCGTGTTTTAGGATTTTGCGACTTCTCCTGCCCTAATTTTCTCGTCACCAAGAATCCTGATATGCAGATCCCCGATGCATGTGAGAACTCTCTCCTCCATGTCACTGCTTCCTCTTCACTCTATTGGGTATCACAAAATCATGGGTTCAAATGCAATGATTTCGTTGTACGCGAAAACCCCAAAATGCCAAACTCCAACTCCTCTAGATCCTTGGACATGTGTCCCGCAAATCAAATGCTCCGACCATGTCAGGAAATCACGGATGACGATTCTGTTATGCAAGAGTTTCATGACTCCAGAAACCCCGATATCTCGAACTCCGATTCTCCCGGATCTCTCGCCACGTATCCCTGCTGAGATCAATGGCTCTGATCCTATCGGGAAATCACGGATTGCGATTCCTACCTGTGAGAGTTCTATGCTTCTAGAAATTCCAATTCTCCGATGAACTGAACCCCGATGATTCCTTGGATCCTTGACACATGTCCTACCGAGATCAACGGCTGAGATCCCCTCTCTCAAGATTTATAGAACTACAAGGTCTCGATTCTCTTGCCCTATGAAAACACGATGATGCCAATATCTCGATGTCTCCCCCAGGTTCTTCCTCTGCACCTTTGGGCTTAAACCCTACGCAACTTTCCCGATATCTAACGGCTGATGGGATTTCGCTGCTTACTTCTGCGAATCCTAACCGTCAATTCCTCCTCCTTGAGGATTTCCTGAGAATGGGTAACTGTTCTTTCTCAGAACTTGTCCTCTGACACCTGCACTCGCATCTCCTGCTCGAACCTTCCTTGGCACAAACTCCTGTGCTCTATGTTAACAATGTCACGAAGGTCCTATACCTCCTAAGCTTTTCCACTCTGATTCTTTCATAGGAACTTGTGCACACTCCTTGCGCTTAACATTCAACAACTTCCCAACTGTTGAATCCTTCCGACTCTACACACTCCTGCAGCAACAGTCTTGATTTCCTTTGCTCAGATTCACAACTAAGACTTCTTCTTCAGCCTGTGCACTCCTTTGCATGGCTTCAACAACCCCCTTCCACTTTTGGGTGAATGAGAAAAAAAGTTAAACTACTGAGCCTTCATCAACGCACTCCTTGCAGATGAATTCAACTGCACACCTTGCAGGAATCTCATGGCTCAAATAGAGAAACAATTGAACCTCACTCTCTCTCGCTTTCAAACTTCAGTTTGAAACATGAAATCTCATGCACAGCATATACAAAGAAAATGCATAACCAGAAAAAAAACATTCATGAGCACATTAACAATACACAGAGAAAAAAACACAACCCATGAGTTTGAATCAAAGCTTCCTTCTATTAATTCAAATGCCTGTACATGGGTGTTCTTCATACAATATTCTCTGCCTGTTCTTCTCTTCTCCTGAATGCTCCTTCTATTTTTTACTACTATCCTCCTGTTACAATATTACAATGAGGGTGTCTGTATCTGTTTTCCCTCTCAGACTCTAACTATCAAATCTAGACTTAAACATCCTATCTACCAGCATTAAATCTATTAAATGTGGACTATATACTAAGGAAGAGAGCATATCGCTGAAATTCCAATACAATATACAAAGGCTCTTTTCATAAATGCATCATTTATACATTGGCACATCATCTTGTATGAAAATTCAAAAATTTTTGGCTGGAATTGTCCAGCTGTTCATTGCCTTCTATGCTAGCTCGCTTGTCGTGGGCGATGCTCTGGCATCATCTATTAATCTCATCTTCTTATTATTCCGATTCCCTAATTTTTTTTGAATCCTCAAAGATGGTTCTCTTCGTATTCATAACTCTAACAAATTAGATTTCCAACACTTAAAAATCTCAGTTGCATATTGTGTATGTCTTTTTTTGAATTGAGCAAAGGTTATAACTTTGAAAATAATGCTTATAATCTATGTATTTCTAAACAAAATTGTCATAACAGCTCCAAAGTATCATTCTTTGAATTTTGGACTTTGAAACTAGGTTGTTTGTTAAAATGCTTGTTAAATAGAGTTCTACTATAACAATAATATTTCATTTGGATCATTGAAAATGATGCTTGTTATCTATGTATTTAGATACAAATTTCAAATTAATTATAATTATTCAAAAATATTATTGTTTGAAATTTGAAATTTGACACTAAATTGTTTGTTAAAATGCATGGTTTGAATTTTGGAATTTGGCACTAAGTTGTTTGTTAAAATGTTTCTTAAATAGAGCTCTATTACAATAATAACATTTCATGTGGATCATGAAATATTGTTGGTAGTTATAAGGTTGAAGAAATGCAAAATTGAAATGTCATAAACTTGTTACAAACTAGTGTTGTCATACTAGTTCATGCATGAAGTGTCTTATGAATACCCATTAATGCTTCATTTGTTACACTCATAAACATTTACATTCAATGTTTTACATTATAATTGGTTATCATGATGATAAATGATGCATTCATGTGACATATTGAATATTATATTATTGCAAGAAAGTGTCATATTCTAATTATTTATTGTTTTCTTCTCTAGTATGTATATATCCATTGATTAGGAGAAGGAAACCAATTCAAATTACGTTATTGATCTCATCCATGCCTATATAATGATAATACCTAGTTTGATCATATAAGAAAATCTTCCTTAAGTTAGAAACCCTAGTCTAGAAGAGTAGAGGCAAGGTTATTAAGTGACAGTGGGTGGCTTGCCTATTGTTGACCCAATATCTCCCTTGCCTATTGTTTCCCCAAGATCTCCCTTGAAGGGTAGGAATTTCCCTTTGTGAGAGTTTGAGTAGTATCACACTATATTGTTTTCACATAAGCATAGCCATCACATATCTTATCAAAAATAAGTTACCTCCATTCTATATATTATGTATTTTTATATACATTGCAATGTTTTTCACAGTTGATTCTTTAATAGAAGTTGGTTTTTCCTATAATACCCTACTTTCACTAATTGTGTTTTCTCTTCAAAATTGTGTATTCATTTATTTCATTTCTAAAATCTAGACAAAGAAATGAGAAGGATAACGAGTCTAATCATATTCATATATTCATATATCATTAGGTAATAATGCTAACATGATCCATAATTTTAGTGTACATAATATCCCTTTATAAGTTAAACTATGAATCTTA
>JZKD02S0522983.1:121710-135257 GCA_000966675.3 Picea glauca
TGTAGATAATACGAAATTTAAATCCCCCGCAATGATAAGGTTATTTATAGGCATAATACCACTATTTTCAACTGACTGCCAAAAGTGTCTCATGTCGGTACAGGGGCCATATATATTCAAGAAAGCTAGATCCTGCTTATATTTGAAGCGCTTACCTATTAATAGAATCCCAACAGTGGTAAGAAATGGGATTAAATCATAGTATGTAGGATCCCATGAGGCCAACAGTCCCCCTGAAGTACCCAAAGAATTAATAGCACAAGAAAAAAAATTCGTTCTAAGAGCATGTAGGAAGTCTCTAGATTTCTGAGCCAATACCAACGTCTCTTGAAGAAAGATTATCCATGGTCGGTATTTATCCAAAAGTCTCCTAAGAGAGGCCACTTTGAGGGGGGGCTCGATCCCTTGAAGTTTTAATGAGAGCAACAACATCATTTAGTCCTTTCCAGGGCTTTCAATGCTCTAAGAGGCCCACAGTCAGTGGAAGGAAGAGTAGGTAAATCAATCTGTGAAGCTAATGCCTCTAGTTTTTTATGGGAGATTATGGTTTTTATAGGAGAGTGTTAAATGCTTAATCCCCACGACCAAGCATAATCTTTCCATCCCCATCTGTGTGAACCTGATTCAGATTATTTTTAACATGAAATGAGAGTGGATATATAATAAAGAAATGCATAGAGATATCGCATATATTCAATAATATAACATAAATGTATCAGAGATGCAACCATAAACATAGAGATACAATAATACACGATTTCTCTTAATGAAATAAATGTACAAAGACTGTAAAAATATAGAGTGAAAGACTCGCTAGAATGGTGGCATCTTATCTCTTAGAAGAGATGTGATGGCTACTCGCATTTGCAAGAAGATGATGACGATGAGTCTCTAAGGGTCTTTTTAACATAAGGAAAATCCAAAACCCTAACCCCGAAAGATGAAAAACCAAAAGGTTTGTGGGACCTGATGGGTGTAGTTGATACGCCAACTTGTCAGGGGCGTAAATTTTGCATAGGATCTACATTTGGGGTGCTCAATACACCGTTACAAATATGTATCCGAGGAATACAAATTTTGTGTGAGAAACATTCAACTTTGTTCAATGTTGTTCCCCGTTTTCCAAAAAAACATTGTTTTGGGCCTCAAAACGGCTCTAGAAGTTTATGACCCGAAAAACTACTAAAAATAGTAAATTATGAAAATTGCCAGAAAATTGTTTTGATCCAGTTGGAAAAGGTGGGTTCCCATTGATATCCACCTAGATCAAGCCTCCCTCCTTAGGAAGCAATGGTCTCCATTGCGTTGAGTTCCCGGGGGAGAGGGGAAAGAGATTACTGAATTTGAATCTTAGTGAGCTTCTTTCCTTGCTGGAGACGTCGAACTGCTTGGTTTGTTGAAGGTTTTCATGAACCTGTGGCTGGAAGGGTTGGACCTTTTTAACCAGTCTAGCTACATGAGATGACTATGTGCAAAAGGGATATTTTTTTTTTGCTACAATCTTGTTGAACTAATTCTGTTGGATAGAAGGTGCTTGGGCCAAGGCTGTAGTGGTTGAAGTATCCTTCTGTTCACCTTCTGAACAAATTGTGAAAAAGATAAATTTTGTAGTATGAGATACCACCTTGCAATACTTTTTAGGTTGGAAAATAGTCAAAATTACCTCTCGTATTCTGTAGAGATGAACCCCCAAAGTAACAATGACACTACGGGGTTGAGACTCATAAATATCATGGCACTTCCACATATATGGTTTTCCCAAGAGAACATCAAAGAAATCCAATGGGGAAACATCACATAATACCTCATCCCTGAAGGGTTGGATGACATATGACAATCGACATTGCTGGATGACACAAAGATATAGTCGTTGGTGAAGCCACCCAATGTTGTATGGATGTGGTTGTGGTGTTTCCAACAATCCCAACTGTTTGATGACCTTTATTGAGATGATGTTCTTCTATCTTCCGCTATCAACAATAAAATGCAGTGGGGTCCCCTTCACCCACATATGTGAATGGAAAGGGCACTCCCCCTCTTCATGATCTATTGGTTCTTCTAGTTGAATTGTTGTGGTCATGAAAATAGAAGTGGGGTCTTATTCAATGATCTATATTTGATCTATATGGATATCAATGGCCTCCCACCTTTTCCAATTGGCTCAAAACAATTTTCTGACAATTTTGGCAATTTACTATTTTTAGTAGTTTTAACTTCCGAGGCCATTTTGAGGGCATAAATGATGGTTTTTTAGGATTGAGCTTCTCAATGATATCCAAAGGCATTATTGAGCCCCAAAAATGAATATCCTTGATGATACCTTTCCAATGGGCTATCACATGCCTAAAACGGATTTCGTATGCAAAAGTTATGACCCCAGGAAGTTGATGTACTAACTTACCCAAATGGGGCCCACATGACTTTTGGCGCTTCATATCCTAGGGTTAGGTTTTTTGGATGTTCTGGGTTTTGGAATTATTGTTTATTGTAAAAAGGCCTTCAGAGCCTCACTTTAATGTTCTTCTTGTCAATGCACGTAGTCATCACGTCTCTTCTCAGAGATAAGCCGCCACCATTCTAGCAAGCTTGTTTCAGCTGCATTTTACAGTTTCATCTTATTTCGTTATTGAATAGAAAACCAGTTTTACTGTATCTCTGTTATTTTGTGTTAGGCACATATTAATAATGCTTATTCATTTCATTCTGCTGATAAAATATATATCAGTGGTATCAGAGCGGTCTTCTCCTTGTCGTCTTCATGCATGTCCCCAATGAGGTCGAAGTACAAAGAGTTGGGTCTCAAGCTTGTTTCTCTTGAGGATAGAAGCTCTCACACACCCAAGCAACCTCTCATGGAAGGAGAAAGGAAATATGACAGGACATGATATCCTTTCAAATTGTTGATTGAGGAATCCCTCTTGCAACAAAGGAACGAGATGATGGATAGTTTCATGCAAATCCTTCAGTGGCTACCAACAGGCGACACATCTTCTTCGAACGGAGGCGTCGCCCCCTTCAAGGTAAAAATAAACTTCGATATTCCTATATTTTAAGGTCATATAGACACAGATGATGTAGAAATTTTTTTGAATCTACTAGAAGGGTATTTTTTTGTCCATAACTTTTCAAATAGAGGAAAGATTACTTTTTCACTCCTCAAAGTCGTTCCCCATGTTAAAGATTGGTGGGAAAATTTATGTGAGAAAAAGGAAATAGAGGAAACCTCATTATTTTCAGTCATGGCCACTTGGGAATCCTTCTAGGATTCTATTAAGGAACAATACTACCTTTTTGGAAGTTATGATGACCTGTATACCAAATGGACCACACTGTGGCAAGAAAGAGACCAAATAGTGCCAGATTTCACAAATATCTTCCATACCTTGTGCACCAAGTTGGGTATCAAATATTTGGAGTGAAATATGGTGCTCAATTATCATGATGCTCTACATAGATACATCTAGACCAAAATGGAATTTTTGGACATTTCATGCTTGGGTGCAGTCTACCGATATCCTGTCAAAATCAAGCAGAAGCTCAAACAAAAGACGCAGAAATTTGGGCCTGGGAACCCCTAAAAAAAAAACCAGGAAAGGGCGGCCCCAACCCACAAAACAAAGGAAACAGTAAATATGGACAGTATCATGACAACCAGTCCAAGCCAGAAGGAAAGAAGGACACCAAAAAGAAAAATAAAGAAACCAGGAAGTGATGCAACTTCCATAAGAGCCCTTGGCATAACACTTTTGATTGCCACTCAAAGCAGTCACTAGTGGCTAAAGTGAAAGCCTCTGAATCAGATGTTGATTCTGATTCTGATCCAAAACTAGAAAGGGGAAGATGGATCATTGACGCGGAACCCAGTGCCACTGTTTCTACCACCAAGCTCCAGCCTGGTGAACCAAACGAGCTAGAAGAAGGAGAGCACCTCTTCCATTCACAGATGTGGGTAAAAGAGACCCTGTTGCACTTCATTGTTGATAGTGGTAGCCAGAAGAACCTCATCTCAGCAGAGGTCATCAAGCAGCTAGCTCTACCAATGATTTTTCACCCACATCCCTACACCATTAGATGGCTCCGCCAAGGAAGTGATCTCCGTGTCAACCAACAATGTTGACTATCGTACAACATCAACCCTTCAAAGATGAGGTATTGTGTGATGTTGGTCCTCTCGAAGTTTGTGATGTTCTTATGGGCCAACATTATTTATGGAAACATCATAATGTATATGAGTCTAGGCCTCATAGTGTTATTATTACTTTGAACAAGAAATTGTACAGGATACCCGAGGTAGTTCCACCTAGTGCTATTTCCTTGATCTCTGCTAAGCAATGCAGGAAGGTCATTTCTCAGATGGGGAAGTTTTCCTTCTTTTTGATTCTCTCTCAGAATAAGCGAAAGATCATAGCCACATCTAGGTTCTATGCGGCCGACCTCTCCACATAGTAGAAGTAAGTAGATAAGGTTGTGGAAGAATACTCGGATATCTTCTCCTCACCTACAGGGGTACCTCTGCACTGCCAGGTCAAGCACCCCATCGATCTAACCCCCAACGCACCGCTGCCCAATGGGCCAGTCTATCACCACTCGGTATTAGAGAATGAGGAGATCAAGTGATATATCCAAGAATTTCTCCACAAGGGCCACATCCATCCTAGATCATCACCTTGCGGGAGCCCAATTGTGTTGGTACAAAAGAAAGATGGAACTTGGAAACTCTATATTGATTATCGAGCTCTGAATAAAATCATGGTCAGAAACCAATACCCGATTCCTTGAATCGATGACCTCCTTGATCAAATCACAGGGGAAAAATACGTCAGTAGGACCGATCTGAAGTCTGTCTACCACCAGGTATCGATAGAACACACAGATATATAGAAGATCGCCTTCAAGTCAAAGGAAGGCCTTTTTGAATGGTTGGTCATGCCCTTTGGTTTGAAAAATTCTCCAACCACTTTCATGAGGATGATGGATGATATCTTGTGACCATTCACCAGCACTTTTGTAGTGGTGTATCTAGATGCATTCTAATTTACAACAAGACTTGGGCCGAACACTTGCAGCATATTCAACAGGTTCTGCACACCCTGTGGTAGCACAAGCTATACACCAACTTGGAAAAATGTTGCTTCGACATGGATAGGGCCCATTACCTAGGCTACATCATTGATCAACATGGCCTACATGTGGATCTAGCCAAGATCCAATTCATCCGTGATGCGCAGGCCCCAAAAAAACTCATTTAGCTTCGAAGCTTCTTGGGCCTTGCCAATTTCTACCGTAGGTTTGTGTTGGGATTCTCCCATATTGCATGGGCCCTTAGACAAATAAACAGGGGTGGTGTTAAGGCAAAATTTGTGTGGGGATGGTCCCAAAAACAAGTGTTCGATGATTTGAAGCAACGCTTGTGCTCAACCCCAGTACTTTCACTATCAGACCTGCAACATCCCTTTGAGATCGAGACAGATGCTTTAGACTATGTGGTGGGCACTGTTCTCACTCAGCATGGCCACCCCATGGCCTATCATAGTGAGACACTATCAAATATTGTCCGTAAGTACCCTACTTATGACAAAGAAATGTACTCCATGCAATTCTGCTGCCAGTGGAGACATTACATTCTTGGGAAGGAAATAGTCATCCACACTAATCATAAGCCACTATAGTTCATGCAGACATAGGGAAAATTGCAGAATGAACGCCATCAAAAGTGGTCCACATACTTGCATCAATTCCACCTCAACATCAAGTATAAAATAGGAAGCACCAATCACATTGTTGATTACCTCAGCAGATGTCCAGTCGTGGCACTCATCACAGTTCTAGACTCTAGTGGCCATGAGACATATGGATCTCCTCAACTGTGTGAGAGAGACCCTAACTTCACCACCACCTACCAAATGTTGGGTGCAAACATAGTTTTTGATAATTTCCATCTTCATGATGGGTTTTTGTGTCATATGGGCCATATCTGTGTTCCATCAAGTGAGCGAGTGAAGCTAATCTGGGAATCCCACTATAGTTGGGTGGTAGGACACTTCAGCATCGGAAAGATAGTGGTTATGCTATAGAAACATTTCTACTCGCTGAAACTTCGACAAGAGGTCAACAAGTATATCAAGACCTACACTACTTGTGCTATTTCCAAAATGACCACTAAGAAATAGGCCATGTACACCCCTCTTCATACTCTTGACAGGGCATGGGAATCCATCTCAATGGACTACATGTTGGGCCTCCCATCCACCAAGCATGGAAGTGACTGTTTTTTTTTGGTTGTTGATCGCTTTTCTAAAATGGCGATTCTGGTTGCCTGCAAGAAGAGAATCACAATAGAGGCCACTACCAAGCTCTTCTTTGAACGAGTCTGGGTATATTTTGGAATCCCACAAACCATTGTATCAGATCAGGATAGTCGATTTCTCATCACATTCTGGTCAAGCCTCTAGTCACTGTTGGATACGAAGCTCACCAAATCCACGACCTTCCACCCCCAAATAGATGGCCAAACCAAGGTTGTAAATCAAATGATTGTGAATATATTTCTCATGTATAATTTAAATAACCCTCGCACATGGGATGAGAGCCTACCCTATATATATCATAGCTATAACCGAGCTCTGTATAGCTCAACCAGCCACAACCCCTTTCCGATGGGGCTGGGATTCCAACCATTGGGTCCCATAGGTGTTGCACTTCCCCTTGTGGTCACCTCGACTAACTCATATCCTACTCCAACTGAAGCTAAAAAATCCACCTGGTTCATTGCGCAGATCCAACACATCCTCCAAAAGGTTTAGGATATCCTACAGAAGTCCAATGACAAGTACAAACAACGCCATGATCAACATCGGGTGCCACATAAGTTTCAGGTGGGAGACAAAGTTTGGTTGAACTTGCAGAAAGAATGCCTTACAGGACCCCATCGAAAGTTTCACCCACTCCATTATGGGCCATACATGATCACCAAGGTTGTGGGGGATAATGCTTTTGATCTCAACATTGCTCCTTTCCTTGGCCTGCACCCAGTGTTCAACGTGGATCTCCTTCACCCTTATTTCCCACCATTATTGGACAACTCAGAAGTAGAAAAACAACTGACACCCACAGAGCTTAAACCTGGATACATACAACATGCATCCAATGATCATATTGTGGACACACAAATCAAGAGCACTCAACAACAAAGGACCCATATTTATCTATTTGTCAAAGTAGGGCAGCTCCTGCACCAAGGGAAGTAGCTGACCCGGGGCCAAATTTGGAAGAAATTTCCTCATCTGATGAGGGACCTCAATGAAATGGAGACCATAGCTTCCTAAGGAGGGACGATTGATCCAGATGGATATCGGTGGCCACCCACCTTTTCCAACTAGCTCAAAACAGTTTTCTGACAATTTTGGCAATTTTGTATTTTTAGCAGTTTTAACTTCCGGGGCCATTTTGAGGGCCTAAATGAAGGTTTTTCGGGATTGAGCTATCACATGCCTAAAACGAATATCGTATGAAAAAGTTATGACCCTGGGAAGTTTATGTACTAACTTAGCCAAATGGGGCCCACATGAATTTTGGTGCTTCATCTCCTAGGGTTAGGTTTTTTGGATGTCTAGGATTTTAGCATTCTTGTTTATTGTAAAAAGGCCTTCAGAGCCTCATTGTAATCTTCTTCTTGCGAATGTGAGTAGTCGTCACATCTCTTCTCAGAGATAAGCCACCACCATTCCAAAAATATTGTTTCCATTGCATTTTACAGTTTCAACTTATTTCGTTATTGAATAGAAAACCAGTTTTACTGTATCTTTGTTATTTTGTGTTAAGAACATGTTAATAATTTGTATTCATTTTGTTCTTCTCATAATGTATAGATCGATCTTTTACCAGTATTTTCAAAATCAGATTCTAAATCAGGGTTCGACTCCTTGTCTTTGATCTCGACGACTAATGATTGTTTTGAGAAACATTCACCGGTGTTGTGCCATGGGATTTTGTGGAAATCGCACCATTTTCTAGTTTCCTTCTTCGTCTTTCCATGACCCTTCTTTACCTATGGATTGGAATGGTTTTCAGAATACTATTTGTTATGGTCATATTTATCATACTTTGGTTGTTGAGGATATGCATATTCGAACTCCCATTTGTTCTGGTGCTTAAACTTCTACTCGATTTTAACAACATATTGATAAGAAGAACCGATTGATGAGATGTCCAGAAAATCCATTTCAGTTTGGATGTATATGTGTAGAGCCCCGTGGTATTTTAGAACCAAATGTCATTCATATTCCTTGATACCCATCTTTGCGCAAGGTATGGAAGGTATTGGTGAACTCCGAGACTGCTTGGCCCCTCTCTTGTCGCAGTGTGGTCCATCTCATGTACTGGTCCTCATAGTTTCCAATAGGGTAATATTGTTCCTTTACTGCATTCACAAAAAAATCCCAAGTGGGCTCGACCCCATATATTCCCGACTACTCTGTGGAAATTTTCTCCCAGTAAGTTTCCCACCAATGTTTCACATGGGGGAGAGCTTTAAGGAGTGCGAAGGTGATATTTTCTCTGTCGGAGAAATTATGAATAGAGAAATAACCTTCTAGCAGGTTTAACCATTTGTCTAGGGCTTCTGCATCTATCTGTCCTTCAAATACAAGAATATCAAAATTAACTTGTACCTTGAAAGGAGCAGTGCCTCCAAAGTGGTTGTTTGATGAAGATGCTCATGTTGCTATCAGTAGGCATTGAAGGATGTGATAAAAATTCTCCATCATTTCGTCTCTCTGTCACGTGAGAGCTTGCTCAAGCAACAGACTGATAGGATCTTCTTCTCTATTTTTTTTATTTTCTCCCACCATTGTGGGTTTCTTCAGTGTGCGAGAAAAATTTTCCTCAAGAGAGACAAGCTTGAGACCCAACTTTCTATGCTCAGACCTCGTCAGGGACATGCACTGAAAAATTATCAAGAACAACCTTCTCTGATACCACTTATCAGGATTATTTTCAGCACAAAATGAGAGTAGAGATATAATAAATAAATGAACGGAGATATTGCAGATATTCAATAATATAATAGAAATGTATCCGAGATGCAGCCATAAACACAGAGATACATTAATACATGATTTCTATTAATGAAATGAATGTACAGAGACTGTAAAAATATAGAGTGAAAGACTCGCTAGAATGGTGGCAGCTTATCATTGAGAAGAGATGTGACGGATACTCACATTCACAAGAATATGATTACAATGATTCTCTAAGGGCCTTTTTAACACTATGAAAATCCAAAACCCTAACCCTGAAAGATGAAAAGCCAAAAGGTTTGTGGGCCCCGATGGGGGTAGTTGATATGTCAACTTCTCAGGGGTGTAACTTTTGAATATGATCTTAGTTTGGGCCACTCGATACACTGTTAGAAATATTTATTTGAGGATACATATTTTGTGTGAGAAACATTAAACTTCATACTATTTTTCTCCCCGTTTTCCGAAAAAATGTTGTTGTGGGCCTCAAAATGGCTCCGGAAGTTCAAGACCTGAAAAACTGCTAAAAATAGAAAATTACCAAAATTGCTAGAAAATTATTTTGAGCCAGTTGGAAAAGGTGGCTTGCCACCGATATCCACTTGTATAAGAACCTTTGACGAAGAATCCTATGAGCCCTCAACAAGATTAACTACATCATTCCTAGAAAATACAGGTAGGCTTATCCAAGTGTTTTTATCCATAATAAAAGGCAATAAAGAGTCTAGAATAACACTGAGGGCGGGCTTTTCCTCCTCTTATCCTCTAAATCTTGGTTGTAGAGGAGTATCTAAAGTACTTGATGAGGAAAGGGAAGAAGTAGTTAAAGGCGGGTGAGGGATGCAAGTCTTTTGTGACTGAAGCTTGAGAGTTAAGGAGTGTGGAATAATGGGAAGGTCAAGAGGACTAGGATAAAAAACCACAAAAGTGGGAATTGAGAGGGGAGTGGGGCGAAGAGTCACATCCAGAGCCTCCAAGGAAGAATATTTGTGTGTCGAACCTCCAATGATAGGTCCAGAGAAAGAATAATTAGATAGGTGTAACCACTGAGATTTCTCTAAGGTGTCTCTTTCCCATAGTGACAATGTAGAAAAGAACACAGGACAATGTTTTTGTAACTTACCTGTGAGTGATGAAGTATAATCCATATAAATGTTTGGAACTGAGTCAATGGGATAATTTTCAAATCCAAGTGAGTCCACTTCAGTATAAAAATCTTGTGACTCTCTTTCCAGGAGAGTATCCTCCGATGTTTCCTCATGTACCATACCTGTGCAGTCGCGGTGAAGGTGACCCATACTTCTACTATGGCTGCAACGAAATGGAATCCATAGATAATCTAGTTTCTGATTGAAATGTCTCTGTCTCCATTCAATGTCCAACACTTCTGGTAAATTGCAATAAATATCCATTTCCACCAACACCGTTCCCATTTTTCTAGAGGTAGTTTTCAATGAAGATGGGTTTAAGGAAAGGAACTTCCCCAACGCCACCCCAATCACCCTTAAGGCACCCAAATTCTACAAATGAATGGGAAGACCCGGAAGAAGTAACCAGAGGTTACAGAAATGGAAGTATTCCTTCACCGGGTCAAAATCCACTCTCCCCTGCTTAAGTAGTAAGTTGTTACCTCCATTAATCCATGGTTTTTCTAGAAGACGAGCCACATCTTCTGGGGTCCTACAAATGAAACCCATCCAACCTTTTATTAGATGGATAATTCCTAGGGAATAGACCAACAAAGGAAGCCATTGCTCTTTTACCCACACATTTTGTAATATACCAGATATAAGAAATACGTGAAATAGAAATAAAATGCTAGAAATGGCACAATAATAGTAATATAACCAGCATGATCTCCACAATAACACATAAATAATATGAGAACAACAACTGAAATATCACTTTGATTCAAAAAGAAATGTTCATGGGCCTCTTTGATGGGACAACCTCCAGTCGAATAGTGCTCTGTTATAATAATGTCCAAGCTAGGGTTTTCATACCCTCGACCCTTATTTATACTAAATATGTCTATTATGAAAAACATCTAGAGGAAGATCCTTCTAGAAGTGGAAGCTTCTATTAGGTCTTCTTACATTCACCTTATTTTATTTTATTGAAAGGCCTTATTAATATTGACCTTTATTACATTTGAATACATTGATCTACCTATGTGCGGGTTAGGACCTTAACATGTCTACCCCCTTAAAGACAACATTGTCCTCAAGGCTTGAGATGTGGAAATTGTTGCAGAATTGTACCTAGTTCCCAAGTGGCATCTACTGGAGTTTTATCTTTCCACTGTAATAGAACTTCCTTGATGGTTCTATGATGGAGGCGATGCTCACGCTGGTCCAAAACTACTTCTGGCTGTAGCCAAATGGATCCTTCTTCAACTAACTCTGGAAGGTTGGTTTGAATTTGGCACCTGGTTCCAATCACCTTCTTCAAGAATGAAACATGAAAAATAGGATTTATCTTCGACTGACTTGGCAGAGATAACTGATATGTGACTTGTCCCACATGCTTGAGAACTGTGTAAGGACCATAAAATTTCAACGCTAGCTTCTGACAATGCCCAGCCTTGAGGGAAGTTTGCTTATATGGTTGTAGTTACAGAAACACCTCATCCCGTTTTGCAAATTGACGTTCAGAGCGACCTTGATCTCCTTGCTACTTCATGTGATTCTATGCCATGACCAAGTTCTCTTTAAGGGTATGAAGAATATCCTCTCGGACTATGAGGTACCCGGTAAGTATGAGAGAACTGAAGGTGGCTTTTGTCCATATACCGCTTCAAAAAGAGTCATGCGAGTGGTTGTATGGTAGGTAGTGTTGTACCACCATTCAGCTAGGGGTAACCATTGAGCCCACTGGTGTTGTTTTTTAGAGGCAAAGCACCTCAGATATGTTTCCAAACACTTGTTGACAACTTCCATTTGACCATCCATCTGGGGATGATAAGATGATTTGAGATGCAATTGTGTGCCTTGTATATTAAACAGTTCTTGCCAAAAGTTTCTTGTGAAAGTTGGGTCACGATAAAAAACAATAGTGTGTGGCATGCCATGAAGCTTGAAGACCTGGTCGATGAAATTTTGAGCCACCGTGGATGCAGTAAATGGGTGGTGAAGAGCACAGAAATGAGCATACTTGGAAAGGTGATCCACCACCACCATTATGACTGATTTATTCCCCAATTTGGGTAAGCCTGTAGTAAAATCCATAGAGATATCCTTCCAAATAGTAGGGGGAATCGGAAGCGGTTGGAGTGTGCCCGAAGATTTGACTATTTCTCCCTTGTTGCGTTGACACACCTCACATTCAGTGACAAAATTACGAATGTCCTGTTTCATACCATCCTATAAAAAAGAACGTTTGACCTTGTCATATGTTTTGGTGAACCCTGAGTGCCCCACTGTGGGTGTAGCATCAAGCTCAGAAAGTACCATGGATTTGAGCTTGGATTGTTTACTTAAATACAAGCGGCCTTTGTATCGAAGCTCATCCTGGAGCCAGGAGTACCCTGGGGGAGTTAGAGCCTTGGTCTGCAATTGTTGGATCAGATGCAAACTTTTGGGATCTTGAAGCCATTCCTAGTGCACATCTTGTAGCCAATCGTGTACAAGGAAGGAAAGAGAAAAAATGGATAATTCGTCTTCATATTTCTGGGACAGTGCATCCACCACGACATTGTCTTTTCCCTTCTTGTAAATGATCTCATAATCATATCCAAAGAGCTTAGTCACCCATTTTTGTTTCTCCTGGAAGGAAATGCGTTGTTCTAGAAAGTACTTGAGGCTTTGATGGTCGGTCTTAATTTGGAGTCATTGCCCCAAGAGATAAGGAGGCCACAACTCAATGGCATGCAAAATCACCAACATTTCCTTTTCATAAATGGGTTTTCCTAGATTCCTTTCAGACAATTGCTTGCTAGTGAAGGCCAAAGGTTGACCCTCTTGCATAAGGATAGTGTTGATTCCTTTCCCTGAGGCATCACATTCCAACACAAAGGTCTTTGTGAAATCAGGAAGGGCCAAAACTGGAGTGGTGCACATGGTCGTCTTCAAGGTTTGAAAAGTTTAAGTAGCTACTGGAGTCCAAGTGAAAGAGTTCTTTTTGAGGAGAGCCTCGAGAGGTGCTGCAATCTTTCTGTAGTTCTTAACAAACTTGCGATAATACCCTGTTAGGACCAAAAATCCATGCAAGCTTTTGAGAGTCTTTGGGTGCGGCCAGAATTGCATAGCTTCAATCTTTTGCGGGTCCACCCTGACGCCATCCTTTCCCACCAGATGACCTAAGTATTCTACTTTTGAGGCACCAAAAGCACATTTAGACTGTTTCAGGAAAAGTTGATGCTGAGAGAGTAGGCGGAGAACTTGATCCACATGAGTAAGATGGTTTGTCCAGGTTTTACTATAGATGAGAATATCATCAAAGAAAACTTAGACAAAATGACAGAGAAAAGGGCGGAAGACATGGTTCACGAGGCTCTGGAAGGTGGAGGGGGCGTTACACAAGCCAAAGGGC
>JZKD02S0522983.1:175585-215872 GCA_000966675.3 Picea glauca
TTCAACTACTCTTTTTTCCTTAGTGATAGTTCATCAAATGAATTTCCAATAATACATATTCTCAAGATTTTTATAAGGAGATATATCATTAAGGAATAATAGTTTGTGTACAAAATCTATGGTCTTGAGAAGGAAATGTTAAAACTTAAACCAGTTTAGATCCTCTATATGTGTTTTTTTCTTCAGGGTTTTTTCACTTTGTTACCCTCTTAAGGGTGAAAACTTTTGGATACCCTCGAAAAGGGTGTCGTGTTATTACATGCATGAGGTGACATGCTCATATTTTTTAGATATAGACCTAGTTTCTCTTTATCTCTACAAGAAGTATGGTCATGCTAACTCAATTAGTATAACTCATCTTCATCCCGAGTCATCAAATGATATATGTGTTAATATTATGGTAGCTGCGAGAGGTATTTACCTCCACATGTGAACCTGACGAGAATAGAAGACTCCGGAAAGCAAGAAAAAACCCTAATGAGTTGGCTAATAACCCTAAAAGTCTTGTTGGTTCAAGAAGATAATGTATATTAGGTTATTAGCCTCCAAGAGAAGAAGTTGACCAAAAATAATAATAATATACTGAACAAACACATATCCAGAAGGAGAAGTCGACCCCAACAAATTTGGAAGAACTGGTATAAATACAGGGCGTTAGTTCTCATTTGAAAACATCTCAGAATTGCAGTTCCTAGTTTGGTCTGCATGTGTGGAGGAGAGCTATAGGTGCAACTGCAATAGCAACAAGTTTTCAGTATTGGCTTGAATATCTCTTGGCTAGGGTTTAGACTATCTGATCATCTTTTTGTGATGCACTATCCTTGGGGAAAGGTGCACTACCCCTTGTTTGGCTATCTAGCCTAGGGTTTGCTTCCGAAGGAATTCTTAGTCAAGGTTAAGGTGCTAGAAGGGTGGCTTCGGATTATCGTTGGGTGACGAGGGTATCGCCAAGGGTAAAATGAGCACACCATATTATATATTCTAATAGGTTATGGGCCCACACGTCCTTCATTCAGTCTAAATGCAGGAAGGAAACATAGCTGCTAGGATATTGAGCTCATTGAAGAACTTCTGCTAGGGTTACTAGTAGAAGCAACTCCCAAGACATTGTCGCTAGGGTTACTAGCAAGAGCAGTTGCAGAAACCCTAAACCTCTTGTTGAAGAACCTTAAGTGAATGGATTGACCTAATCTTTGGATAGATCAGTGTGCCCTACCCTAGCACATCTCCTGGCACTCTCAGAAGGCCAAGACGTGAAGTTTGGATTTTTGGTCAAATGTAGGGTTTGACCAAGTCAAGCAGCCTTGATGAACTTTATGAAGTTTGAGAACAAGTTAGATGGAGCCTCTAACTTTAGAGCATGGAAGACAAGGATTGACCTCATTCTTGCTAAGAATAAAGTGTTGGATATTGTGAAAGGAAAGATCGTGAAGCCAGAGTTTGAAGAAGCAGAAGAGAGGGAACCACAGAACGTTGCAACCATGGAGAAGTTCAAAGATGTTGACATCAATGCCATGAGTATCATAGTGGATTATATAAAATAACACTTGATACCCTACATCTCCCATATTGACTCATCGAAGAAGATGTATGATGCCCTAACAAATCTCTTCTCAGTCAGAAACATTGGACAAGTTATGAGTTTGAAAAATGAGCTTCGTAACATGAAGATGAATGATGATGACAGCATAACATCGTACTTTGTAAGAATCTCCCAGTTAAGAGATCAACTACAAGCTATTGAAGTGATTACTTCATAGAAGGAATTGGTGAACATAGTACTTAATGGTCTTCCCAAGACATGGGATGCAATTGCCGCAAGCATGAACACAAGAAAGGAATATCCGACATTTGAAAAACTTTGGACTTGCTGTGCTCAAGAAGAATCAAATATCAATGCAAAAGAGAAACCCCAAAAGAAGTACGATGATCAAGCCTTCACAGAAAGACTCAAGAACTTCATGAACAAAAGGAAGTTTGGCTCAAGGAGGAAGCCAAATCAAGAGAAAGACATTTCATAAGTACAATGCTTCAACTGTCAAAAGTATAGTCACTACAAGAATCAATGTCCCGAGCTAAAGAAAAGGAAAGAGAAACATGAAGCATCGATTGCCAAAAAAAAACAACCTACAAAGAAGACTAAGCAGGATGGAAGAGACTTCTTCTTCTAAAAAGGCAACAGCATTCTTCTTATTCCTTGTACATTTCTCGTTTGCATTGTCTCTTTACATATCTTGTATATCTATCTCTTGAAAGATAATGTGTTCCAAGAAGAACTATACCTATGGAAGAACAAACAAGATAAAAAGAGTTATCATTAGATAATACACATGAAAGAATGAAATACAAATCATGTGGAAGCTATTGCAGGATAAGACAAATCAATCATGAAGAAACTTAGTAGAAGCAAAGACAGAAAGAATTCAGTAATCAAGAGGAAATTGGAAAAAAACTTATGAAATTTTGTAGAAGACAACAAGATGGAACCGTGGACTCTGTTAGACAAGAAAGCCAAATTATATATTGCAGAAGACAATAAGGATGCAGATGGAAGTATGGACTCTATCAGACGGAGGGATACGATTATATGCACTCTTAAATGAAGCAAGGGTTAGTAGGGAGCTAATCCTATGATCCATTGAAGATGAAACAATATATATGTCCATGGTAGCAACCATAAAATTCAGTATGTATTCAGCTCAACCACAGAGGAAGACTTCTTCAAAGAGAAGCCTTAAAGTATTCATGGTTTTTCATTCAGATTCGTGATCCTATGATGAAAAGAAGAAGTGGAATCTCTAGGGCATGGAATATATAAGAAACTCCATGGATCCAAGAGATAAATATAAAAATGAAAACGAACATGAGGATTCCAAGAGAAACAAGAACAACCAGTCATTTTATTAAGAATCAAGAGATTACCAGCGTGATATGAACTTAATAAAAGCAATCACGTAGAAGAACTTGAAGTCATGATGAAGAACAATGTATAGAAGACTTATGAATAAAGGCATTGTGAGATCTAGAACTGGAAGTTATCCCAGATGGAGGGAGAATACTATGATGATTACTTGTTCCAGTACACCAGACATATCGCTACTTGAGTCATTATATCATCCGCAACATCCATGAGTTGGAGTTCTACATCAGATGAATGCAAAGAATGTTCTCCCAAGAAATTGAATAAAAAAGGTATGAAGAGAAACTTCAAGAGTTTGAGGCATACCAGAAAGATACTCCTGTATGAAAATAGAAGAAGATAACTTGGTGGAGAATCTCCAGTGCACAACAAAAGCGTGGTGAATATTTCCTATAAACATCAAGATGACTACTCAGTAGATCAGATCTCATGATGACAGAAGAAGTGCCACATGGATATGTTCCATCTTTCCAACTATGATATACTCTATTGTTTAGATCTACATGAAGCCTTCACAATGTTCCAGACTAAAGAACATTTGAAATCAAACATTACATTATCCATGATGAAATCTAGAAAGGAGAAAATGATTCTCCAATAGATATCTCCACAGATGAGCAGATAAGAATTTTTTTTTAGTAAATCTCCTATCCAAGATGAAATAATTTGCGTACTCAAGATAGATCTCATGGAAACAACTTCCCTATTATTGAAAAAGGAAGAAATGACTCTCCAAGTTAGGAGGGAGCACTGAAAACATTATTGAAGACATTCATTCTTAAATTTGAAAAAAAGTCCATCTTGGACAGATGCTTTCCTATTTGGAAAGTGGATTGAGATTTTTGACGGATAGTGACTTTCCATTGTGGTTAACATGGGAAGTAGTCTAATTACTTATGTATCATAGAAAATGACTACCCATTCTGGTTAACATGGGGAGTGGTCTAGGGCAGTCTCTCTTCTTGAGAGTTAGTCAAGAAGACTGGCCCGCCTCACCGGACAATGATTTCTCATTGTGGTTAATATGAGGAATGGTACGTTTTGTTGGTTGATGCAGGACAATCTTTTCCTCTTGTGGTTGACAGAGGAAATGGTCTGGATAGTCATTCCTTAGGGTTTACACATTCTCTCCAAGGTTCACTTTCATTAATGTAGGAGGAATGGCCCAGGGTGGGGAATGGTCCAGGCTTAGTAATTAGGGACAGACATTCCTTAGGGTTATACATTCTCTCCAGGGCGCACTTTGATTAGTGTAGGAGGAATGGTGCAGGGTGGGGAATGGTTCAGGAAAAACATTCCTTAGGGTTTATACATTCTCTCTAGGGTGCACTTTGATTAGTGTAGGAGGAATAGATCAGGGTGAGGAATGGTCTAGACTCAGACATTCCTTAGGGTTTATACATTATATCAAGTGTGCACTTTGATTAGTGTAGGAAGAATGACCCAGGGTGAGGAATGGTCCATGCTCAGAAATAAGAAACAATCATTCTTCCTTGTTTGAGAAGAATAGGGTAGATAGCCCATTGCTGATGAGGGCAGATATTCTTTCAAATCTCACAAATGTGAGTGAAATATTGGCCTAGCAAATCCATTTATATCATAACATTGTTTCTGTATAGGTTGCTATCAGATGTTTGTTATGAAGACAATAGATATAGATTACTGTGGTGGATATGTTCCACTGTTCGTGAGGTAGATATCCTTTTAGAGCTCACATATGTGAGTAAAATATTGGCTCAAATAATTTAGTATATATCATAACATTGTTTTTATGCAGGTTTCTATCATATGTTTGTTATGAAGACTATATGACAGTAGATGAGGACTACTGTCGTGGATATGTTCCACTGTTCGAAACCTTACGTTGCTAATCAAGTACTTGTGTGTTACATGGTGTGGTAGTGAACCACTGGATTGTAGTTATGTAGTACTATAGACAGACACAGTTGTGTTCTATTTTTGTTCTAACTGCCTTGAAGACTATCAACAGTTTATTGGAAATAATCACCATCCAGATGAATGATGAACAAAGATTTTCTAGACGGAAATTGGTTCAGAGCATTTACTCCTTTAGATTATAAGAGTGGCTCTTGTATCACTCTATGTGTGAGTGAGTTATCTGGCATCATGTCTAATTACTCAGATGAAGTATGGTTTCAAGAGATGATGCAGCTGATGGTGATGTTCATGAACTAGTCATGAGATAGTCTAGATGACTATATTGATGCTACTAGGTAAATGGCTTGTTTTTTTGCTCAAGCCATTACCTGTAATACCTCCCTAGCTAGGAGGGAGTGTTAATATTATGGTAGTTGCGGGAGGTATTTACCTCCACATGTGAAACTGACGTGAATAGAAGACTCCATAAAGAAAGAGAAAACCCTAATGAGTTGGCTAATAACCCTAAAAGTCTTTTCGTCTCAAGAAGATAATTTATATTAGGTTATTAGCCTCCAAGAGAAGAAGTCGACCAAAAATAATAATAATTTATTGAATAGACACATATCTAGAAGGAGAAGTCTCCCCCAACAAATCTGGTAGAACTAGTATAAATATAGGGCACCGATTCTCATTTGAAAGCATCACAAAATTGCAGTTGCCAGTTTGGTGCGCATGTGTGGAGGAGAGCTGCAGGTGCAGCTGCAGAAACAACAAGTTTTCAGTATTATGTTGACTATCGCGTGGCTAGGGTTTGGACTATCTGATCAGCTTTTTTTGATGCGCTATCCTTGGAGAAAGGTCTGCTACCCTTTGTTTGTCTATCTAGCCTAGCGTTTGCTTCCAGAGGAATTCTCAGTCAAGGTTAAGGTGCTTGGAGGGTAGCTTCGACCTAGGGTTGGGTGACGAGGGTATCGTCAATGGTAAAACAAGTAGACCATCTTCTATATTCTAACAATATGCATTATGGTATGGTATGGTATGATTCCTGTATGCTTCATTTGAAATTCCATGTATCAATATTCATTTGTATGTGATGATATAACATCTTATCTCATCGTAAAGTGGTAAACACCTAACTATGTTTGTTGACACTTAATAACATTACATGGTTTTATTACTTGCTTCACGGTAAAACTAAAGATGCAAATGATATAAACGAGGTTGTACTTGGTTGACGATGAAAACTGTTGAGGTGATATGATTATAATGAAAAAGAGAGCACCAAGAATAGGCTCAATACTACAAGAAATAGAATGAGGTGCAATTTCACCTTAACTCCAAAGAATGTCCTTTTTTGTAAATTTAGTCCCCTTGGCCTAAAAAAGTATAAACAAATGCCCAGGAGAACTCTTCTAGCCACTAGTGACTAGAGTATTCATTATTCAAAATTAGTCTACTTGGTCCAAAAAAGGGTTAAACTTACACCAAATAGATGTCCTTTAAAATCCGATTTACGAGTGTGAAAGAGACAAGTTCACTCGACAATCTTTTCTCTTTTTGAGAGATTTGGAAAAGAGATTAAAAAATACTTGGAGGATGTTTTTGTATGTAGCATATAATGGGGGAGGCCAAGGATCCTGTGCAGGACTTCTGTCAAAACTTAGCAACTCACAGATAGTCAACACAAGCTTGGGAAAACCCAAATATTTCCAAGTCGAGGAGGATAAAATACTTACAAAGGTTATCTTATCTACAATATATCGAAGAATTCCCCTTATGTGGAAGGTTGTAGAAGAAGGAAGTTGATTCTCTACAAGATCATTCCAATTAAAGGAAACCACCCTAGGACTTGGAGGGAGCGTACTCGAAGAGAGTGGAGTGGTCCCTTGTTCAGAAGGTACATAACTAGAAATGATAAGGACATGGTCAAAAGACATATCACCCACCAAAAGAAGAGTGGGATTGGCTAAACATTACATCAACAACCTCACTTATTTAGACTTGTCACTCTCCAAGACAAGAGTGGGATCGACTAAATATTGCATCAACACAACCACTTCTTCAACCTTTGGTTGAATAGGATGTGTAATGTTCCTGACTTGGCTAATCTAGGAAACATTGCTAATGTGTGTGTAGAATCAAGGGTTTACAACATATAAATGATCATACAAATAATAAATGTGACAAAGGACTTCAAAGTTTGTATTATGATATCTTTGTGGATTACAAAATGGTCGAATATGGCTGAATAAACTGAAAATACTCGACTAGATCAACAGACAAAAGATCTTAGCCGGAATACAAATAAGCAATTGCGGCTGAATAAAATAACAGCACTCGGCTAGATCAAAAGACATAAGGATCCTAGCTAGAATACAAATAAGGAACTAAAAGATAATTCCCAGAATATGGGAGCACTGCGGAATTAATGAAGAATGATGGAAGACCTAGATGATCTTCCTGGTGACTAGGGTGTGTCTTTCAACACCGAAATCAACCAACTGGTGTCTTCCTTCTGGAATACACTGCACTATCTCTCCTGATATGTGCCTCTTCTCCTCAATGACAACTCATAATCTACATAATGATGAATTAGGTTGTTGATCCTTCCTTTACAGCTTTCCAAAACCCTAAATCATGCTAAAACCATAATTCACTATTGACTTAAAAAACCCTAAATTACTGCTCAAACCCTAATTCATTGTTGACTTCTATTTTTAGCTCATAATGAATTAAAAGCACTTTTAACCCTTTTTAGCTTAATGTCACTTTCGAATATAACACCTGTGACTGGAGTGACCTCTAGTAACCCAGTTTACCCCTCTTTGGCCCTGGCTATAGTCTAACGGGGTAGTTTAGACCATTAAGCCTCCTCTCTGGAGATCCTATTTGGAAAGGGACATTACAGTCCTCCCTTCCCGAAATTTCTTGTCCTCAAGCAATACTAATCCAGGGTGCTTCAACACTTGCTTGCTCGCCCAAGTAATGTCCTCTACTAGAAGCCCTCTCCATCTCATCAAACACTCTCTGATGACCCTACTCCTCATTTTTCACTCCTGAAACTCCAAAACCTCCTCCGGAACTAAATCCAACTGTCCCTCCTCATCCAACAGAGGAAGCTCGTCTGATGTGCTAATGAATTTTCTCACTTCCTTTTATAGGCGAGACATGCAGAACACGTTATGAATCTTGCTCCCCTCTAGAATCTCTAAGTTATAATGAACCTCACCTACACAACGCATGATCCTGTAAGGACCATAAAATATGGTCTTGAGCTTCTCGACCCCACTCTTGTTCAAAGATGACTGTCTCTAGGGTTGGAGTATCAAGAAAACAAAATCTCCAACCTCAAAGTTGCGCTCTATCATGTGCCTATCCACACTTATCTTCTGTCAATTTTGCACCATCTGTAGGTTCTCTTTCAACAAATTGAGACTATCTTGACTCTCTATGATCCAATGCTTGGCCTTGGGAGCTCTACTCTCCCCAAAGAACAATTCTACCAATGTGGGAGCATCATATTCATAAAATGCTCAGAAGGGTGTCATACCAATGGACATGTGGAAGGTGGTGTTGTAGCAATGTTCTCCTAAATGTAACCACTTTAGCCACGTTCTTTTTTGTCCTCCTACATATTTCCTCAAATACCCTTCAACCCACTTGTTAACAATCTCGATCTTCTCATCTGTCTGAGGGTGATATCTGGTGCTAGGTGTCAACTCTATCCCCACCAACCAAAACAACTCTCTCCAAAATGTCTCTATGAACTGACTGTCCCTGTCACTGATGATGTTCTTCGGCAACCCATGAAGTCTAAAAACCTCCCTGAAGAAAATATCAGCTACCTGAACTCCATTGTACTCTATCGGTCTGACATAGAATTGAGTAAACTCGATCAATCTATCGACCACTACATAGATACAGTCCTTACCCTTGACCTTGGGTAGACCTGTGATGAAGTCCATAGATATACTCTCCCATTTCTTCTCTGGAATGGGGAGTGGCTGACGTAGCCTTGCTAGAAGAGAATGCTCTGACTTGTTCTGCTAGAAAGTCACACACTCAATGACATGTCTCATAATGTCTTGCTTGAGGCCCTTCCATGAGAACCTCTCTTTGATCTGTCTGTAGGTTTTGAAAAAAAAATGATGGCTTGTTAGAGGTGAAACATGAACTGCAGTGAGGATCTTCTTCTTAATTTCTAAATCTAGCACCAAGTAGACTTTTTCCTTGTAAAATATGACATCATCAATGAACCTATAGTGGTCATCATGTATCTTCCCATCTATCACCTCACAAGCAAACTTGTTCTTGGAATATTCCACTAACAAGTGGGATTTCCAATCTGCTGAAATCTCCATCAAAGAACATGTCGCAGGTATCCTCGATAGTGCATTGGCCACAATGTTTTTCTTCCCCTTGACATACTCTATGTCAAATTTGAATGCATTTACCTTCATCACCCATTTCTGTCGGTGCTCATTGAGGTCCTTCTGCTTAAGGAAATACTTCAAACTATTGTGATCAGTCTTGACCACAAATTTGCTACCCACCAAATATTGTCTGAACTTGGTCAAGGAATGCATTATTGCCAACATTTCCTTTTCATAATTGGAGTAAAAACTATTAGGTTGAATAATCTTCCATCTCTCGAATACAATGGGGTGTCCTCCTTGCATCAAAACTGCACCGATCCCTTCACTGTATGTGTCACACTCTAGTACAAATGGCAAGGTGAAGTCTGGTAGTGCCAACACGAGACAAGTGCCCACGACTTCCTTCATGTGATCAAAGGATTCCTTTGATTTCTCAGTCCATATGAAGGCCCCATGCTTGGTAATATCTATCAACGGTTCTTCGAGCTGAGAAAAACCTCAGACGAACCTCCTGTAATAGCTGCATAGCCCGAAGAAGCTCCTCAATTATGTCACGTTCTTGGGCATCAACCAATCCAGAATGGCCTTGATCTTCTCTTGGTTCTCTTGTAGCCCCTTTGCACTGATGATGTGGCCTAAGTAAAGAAGCTTTGTCATACTGAACTCACACTTGGACTCTTTGGCATGTAATGACTGTGTCTCCATGATGCTCAATACCTCATCTACGTGCCTCATATGCTCTTTCCATGACCGACTATAGATCAAGATTTCATCGAAGAAAACCAAGACTGATTTCCTTAACTGATCCCGTAATATATGGTTCATGTAATACTGGAATGTAGCAGGTGCATTGGTTAGCCCAAATGGCATAACCAGGAACTCAAAGTGTCCAAAATGACATCGAAATGTCATCTTCTCTATGTCCTACTCTCGGATGCTGATCTAATGATATTTAGAGCATAGATCAATTTTTGAGAAGAAAATTTCCCCCTGCAGTTCATCCATCAACTCATCAATGTGTGGAATAGGGTACCCGTTCTTGATGGTTTTCTTTTTCAAGGATCAGTAATCAATGCACATCCTCATGGTGCCATCTTTTTCAGAACTAAGACAACTAAAGAAGAAAATGGGTTGTTGCTTAGTATGATGTGTCTAATTACCAACAATTCCTTGATTGCCTTCTCTATCTCATCCTTGAACCTCCTAGGATGAAGATAGAGGGGGGTGATCATAGGTTTGACCCCCTCCTCCAACTCAATGGTGTGCTCAAACTCCCTGTCAAGTGGTCTCCCTAGTGGAATTGTCTCAAAGACCTGCTGATGTCATCCCAATAAATTCTTGATCTCAGTATGGTACTCTTGTCGTCCTTATAAATCCTTATGAGTAGTGATCAAGCATTTTGCGGCATATGATACCTCCCCATGTATGAATATCCTCTCCATCCTCTTGGTTGAAACTGTCCTGGGTGCTCCTATTGACATACCTCTTAGAACATCCTTCTTCCCATCTTGTTCTCTGAACCCCATCTCCAAGGTTTTGTAGTTGGTGATGATCTTTCCCAAGGTAATCATTCACTGAACTCCTAACACCACATCTCTGTCGAATAGGTCAACTACATAAAATGTGTCTCTCACTGTGTAGTTGCCTAACTTCATATCTAATTTTGGAATTATGTCTAGACACTCCACTGTGTGTCCATCTGCTACCATAACATCAAACTCCTATGCTTGAAGTGCCCGTCTTGATACTATTGAAGCATCAATGAAGTTGTGGGTGCCCCCACCATCTATCAGGGAGATTGCATGTTTCCACTAAATAATCCCTCTAATACATAGAGTATCATACCTGGGAACACCAGAAAGGGTCGGTATGACTCCTCCCTTTGCTTGTTTCCTCCTGTTAGACTTCTCTGGCAGTTATGGGACTATTGGAGGATGGGTTCCTGCCAATTTTAGTGATCTACGGGGAGGTTGCTCCTCTGCTGGTGCTGACTCCTCCTCTAAACTAGTGGATACACTATCCTTATCCTCCTCCTCACTATCCACGTTGTTTGTTGCTACCTCAATATAATGAATCTCTCCCTTGCCCATGTACCTATGGCTTGGGACCCAAGGATCTTTGCAACTGAAGCAAAGCTTCTTTCTCATAAGATATCACATAGTCTCATCATCCAACTTCTCCTTTCCCTTCCATTCTCTTTCGAATGGCTTATTGTCTCGATCCCTCTAGGGCACAAATGGTTTGGAGAAATTTTTAGTATTTGGCACTGAGTTTGCCAGATCTCGAGTGCAAAGGATGGCATCCTGGAAAGTGGGAGGCCTGTATGCCTTCACCCATCCTATCAAAAGATCTATGAGTCCTTCTGTGAATAGCATGATCATTCTGGGCTCTGATATATATGTCACTGCCATGACTACCCGCTGAAACTCTATGATGAACACCTCTGTTGTGTCAGTTTGTCTCAACTGGGCTAGATTCTTGAAGTGTATCTTAGGATCCTTCCTGTCAAACCTGTCCATGAGCCTATCTGTAAACTCCCTATAGGAGGTGATGAGACTGTGACCCAATGTCACCAGTGCATGATACCACCACTCGTGTGCCTCACCCTCCAAGTCTAAGGTCGCAAAACTGATGGCCTCTGTCTCGGTCATCTGGTTGAGCTTGTAATACATGTCTAGATTATGTAGCTAAGCTTTGGCAGTGTATTTGGATGATCCATCGAAAGAAGGGATGGTGAGTTTCCCAAATTTTCGAATGAAATCGAGGTTATGCCCCTGCTGCTGTTGTGGTCCTCCCCTCTGCTGCTCTTTGGGGTTCTTCCTAAATCTGATTCCACAGTACTCAACTAAGGTCATGTCCTGATGGAAGTCACAACCCAATGTTGCGTATTCCCTCCTATACTCTGTGCTAACAGGGGTGCCCTTTGCAAACTGGGAAACCAGGGTCTAGGAATCCTACTCACAGAGGTGTATGTGTGAGAGGGTGACTGGGGTATACTCCCTACTCTCGAGTTCCCCTATGCTGCATGCGGGACTTGTCTATTTGGGGTGCCCACTCTACCCAATCTATCAACCACTTGTGCCAAGGACTGAGACATGGTTCGTTGACTAGCCAACATATCATTGATAACCTACATGAAAGATGCCTCTGGATCTACTGGGGCATTGCCACTGCCCTCTGGTCGCTCATATCTATTTCCTAACATCCTCTCTACCTCATGCTTAGCCTCACGCTATGATATTCTCTCTGCTACTTTGTGTGCCTCTTCCTTTTCCTCTGAGCTAGGAGGAAAAAGGGGAAAATCAGGCCTATGCCTTCTTTCCCGATGCTTGTTGCAAGTGACATATTTGTCACCTATGTTTTCATGGCCCTATGGGTCTTCTGTTGCACTCATTGTTTTTAGTCATAGGCTGGCATGACTAAATCTCTAATACCACTCTAATGTTCCTCACTTGGCTAGTCTAGGAAACATTGCTAATGTGTGTGTAGGATCAATGCCTTACAACATATAATTGATCATACAAATAATAAATCTGACAAAGGACTGCAAAGTTTGTATTCTGATATCTCTCTGGATTACAAAATGGTCGAATGCGGCTGAATAAACTAACAATACTCGAATAGATCAACAGACAAAGGATCTTAACTAGAATACAAATAAACAATTGTGGTTGAATAAAATAACAACACTTGGCTAGATCAAAAGACAAAAGGATCTTAGCCAGACTACAAATAAGAAACTATAAGATAATACCCGGAATATGGGAGCACTGCGGAATCAATGAAGAATGATGGAAGACCTGGATGATCTTCCTGGTGACTAGGATGTGTCTTTCAACACCGAAATCAGCCTACTGGTCTCTTCCTCCTAGAATACACTGAACTATCTCTCCTGAGATGCGCTTCTTCTCCTCAATGACAAGTCATAATCTGCATAATGATGAATTGGGATGCTGACCCTTCCTTTATAGCTATCCAAAACCCTAAATCATGCTGAAACCCTAATTCATTGTTGACTTCCAAAACCCTAAATTACTTTTGAAACCCTAATTCACTATTGACTTTTATTTTTATCTCATAATGACTTAAAATCGCTTTTAACCCTTTTTAGCTCAATATCACTTTTCAAATATAACACTTGTGACTCGAGTGACCTCTAGTAACCCTGTTTACCCCTCTTTGGCGCTAGCTATAGTCTAACGGGGTGGTTTAGATCATTAAGCCTCCTCTTTGGAGCTCCTATTTGGAAAGGGACATTACAGGATGCGAGACAACAAGGTCAATATATTCATCACCCACAAAAACAAGAGTGGTGTTGGATGAAGATTGCATCGACATGACCATTGGCTGAACAGGATGTGAGCCAAAAATGTCAAGAGACACATCACCCCTAAAATAATAGTGGTGTCAACCGAAGATTGCATCGACACGGCCGTTGTATCAACCAAAGAAAGACTAGAATGTTGGGAAACCAAAGATGAATCAGAACCCAAAGGGTCCACAGGCAAGAACCACGCTTCTTGTACCACAACAATAGCAGGGTGCAAATGAGTAAGGTGATATCCTTTGCAAAGCATACAAAGGAAAATGGTCTTATGTCTTACATGTCTAGGCTTCTCAATCGTATGAATGCCCTAAACATGATTTGTAGTGGCTGGTGAAAAAAATTCAACATGACTAGAAGAGGTTGATGATGAATCCTCAACATGACTAGTAAAGGTTGTTGATGATTCCCCAACATCACTAGTAGAGGTTGGCGATGTATGTGCAATTTGACTAGAAGTGACTAGAGTTGTGTCCCCATCATAACTTACAGTAGTTGGTTGCATGCCTTCAACATAACTTGTAGAGGTTGTCGACCTATCTCCAACATGACTAGCAGAGGTTGGTGATATAATGTCAGTATGACTTGCACTGATTGGACTTATGACGGTTGGTTGAGACATTTGAGACCAAGGTTATAGGAAATACTGGTTTTGAGAAATTGCAAGTTAAGAAGGGTTTTGGTATACACCATGGCCCTATCTGGGTCGAAAGTAATAAAAAAAACATGTTCTACTATGATTAACCATGTTCGTCTAGTTAATTATTGATCCAGAATCGGATCCAGGAGCTTGTCAAGGCTAAAAAAGGCTAAAAAATGAAAGTTCTTAGAATCTGACGAAACCAACACCATTGTGTCTGTCTCATCTTCTTGATTTCGTCCATATATTTACTTCATCAAGCAGTCTCCGTATGCGAAAGATATCGCATTCTGTTCGAAAACCCAAATAGGCAAAAAAAATGGGTGACTGTACAGTCCGTACAGTGCCATGTAGCAGGCTGACTGTACAGACTATATAGTCGTATAGCTGATGTGGCAGGTGACATGGCACTAGAAAGTATGTCAGCAAACATGTGGCAGGTGATGGGTCATACAACAGGTACAGTTGGACCAGTCAGAGGGTGACACATGTCACCACTATAAGGGTGACACGTGGCACAAGATGATGTGGCAGACACAGTGGCATGTTGACAGGGAAGTGATGTGGCAGTACGGAGCTGACAAACCGACATACTGTTGGTCCAATCCTGTGTTGACAAGTCGCATCGTATTTGGCTAATGGGAAGGTGCCACATGGCCCAGTCATGGGCTGCCACGTGGCACCCTTTGGTTGGCTCGTTGGTTTGTGAAAAATATGGGGTCTACACCGGAGTCGAACCCTCGACCTCCTCCAAGCTACGGACTAACAGGACTAGGCTAATTGCTCGCTCCACTAGTGTTACTTATTACGTATGTGCTAAAAAAATTATTTGAATTGAATTTAATCGACATTCGGAGGGTTAAAGGGCTGGGGCTTAGCCCCAACCCTCAGCACTTAACCCCCGACATGACTGCCACGAGAACCAGGAGCCAAAAGTGCAGAAGCATGGGGACTAGCACCGTTTCTTTGGGGATTTGGTCCTATCCACCACCCGATAGAACCGTGGGCTATCCCTACCAAAAGGGTGCAGGGGGTTAAGTTGTTAGCCCGTGGTCCTATCCACGCGCCACAGGACCAGGAACTAGTCCAGACAGAGGGCCAGCACGCAGAGGTTAGCCACAGAGCACATGGAGCGTGCCCATAGGACCAGGGTGCTAGCGTAAAGGGGGTTGCGCCCAAATATTTATGTAAAGTGTTTTTTTTTATATAGTTTTTTATTTTTATTGATTTTTATGCCTGTAATAATGGATTTTATCCATTTTTGGGAGATATTGGGCATTTTTGGAGGCCATATTTTGGGAGGAAGTTGGGGATGGATAACCAACTTCAGATCTATAAAAACCAGGCCTATTTGAGGCCATGTAGGGCATTCATAGTAGAGTTATGCTGAAGGGAAGTTATTGAAGAGTAGACGCTTGTGGGCCATTTATGGGAGCTTCGGTCATCTGTTTTGCGTGTTGTTTCTTTTGATGGGTTCTAGAGACTTGGAAGAACATGAACATATCAGTCTTGTAGCTAATTGGCACTTCTGCAATGTACTTTTGAGCTTTTAACAAAAGTAAAGAAGCCTCCCCCACAGAGACAAAGGCCAGGAGACGTAGGCAATGTTGTGCCGAACTCTGTTATCAATTATCTTGTTATGGTTTGTTGTTTATTACTTCATTTCAGATCTGCATATATGTATATGGCTATCTTAATTCCTCTTATTTCCTCATTCTTTCATTAAGCTTCTCAAATGGTTAATTAACACATGCAATTAAAAACTCAATCACAGTCATTAAAAGATCTTTACGGATCAAGTGGTATCAGAGCTAGTTGACGCTTGGATTTGAGTTTTGCTTGTTAACCAGGGAAAAGCTACAGTGATGTGAATGCAAGCTTGTTCAGAGAATCCATTAATTGGATTGAGAAAGAGAGCTTCTCACAACGAGAAGATGGCATCAAAAGAAGGGCTTTCTCAGGATGAGAAAGAGTTCCGGAAAGCTTTCCTTGCTATGTCAGAGATGGTGAAAGTTTTGTACGAGGATTACTTCGAACGAAGGAGACCAATTTTCGGTGAATCTTCAAAGGGAAAAAATGAAGAGGAAGAGGATTATCCTCAGATTCCTCCTTCACCTCCATCATCACCTCCTTCTTCTCCTTCTTCTTCAAGTTCAAGTTCTAAATCTAATGCAAAGAAAAATGTTTATAAGCATAAGAATGAAATTCCATTGTTAAAACTTGATGTTAAATTTGAGTTGCCCATATATGATAGTGAAGTAAATGCAGAGAAACTTGACAATTGGATCAGGCAGATGGAGGTTTACTGCAGTGTGCAACAGATCAAAGATGAGGCCACACAAATCAAGTTGTCATATTTGAGAGCTGCAGGTACATCTCTCATCTGGTGGCAAAGCAAGTTGCAAAATGGAACGCAACAAGTGGGTAAGGTATTTCCATCGTGGAAGAGTTTCATTTCTACACTTAGGAAACAATTCTATCCTTTGGGTTATAAATAAAAAGCATTAATTGAATGGCAATCTTTAAAACTAAGAAAAGGACAAATAGTGCAAGAATACACCGATGGATTTCGAAAAATAGCATTGATGTTATATATCCATTTACAAACATAAAAAATTCTTATGAAGTATATAGGAGGTGTACTTGCACACATTAGAAACATTGTTTTCATGTTTGGACCCACTAACCTTGATGAGGTTTCTATTCAAGCAACGTATATTGAAGCAGGGAAAGCAGGTGTGTCAGGGAAATCATCGTCTTCAAGAAAAGAGGAGAAGAGGAAAAGGCATGGAAAGAATTCAAATGTAGCGATGAGGAAGGAAGGAAATCCCTCTTGCAAGCATTGCAAGAAAGAGGGACATGATGAAGACAGATGTTGACAGTTACATCCCGAGAAGAGGCCAAAGTGGTTCAAGGAAAAGAAGGGAATGCAAACAATGACAATGACAACAAAACCCACATACTTGGGATCCGATTCAGGTCATGAATCAAAGATCTCATTGGTTGGTATGACAGGTAAAATTGGTGAAGGCATTGATTGTAGAAGCAACTTGTTTCATATAAGGCTAATCGTGCGACACACTAAGATAGACACATTAATCCAGAGTGGATCTCAATCTAACCTAATCTCAGAAGAATTGGTTAAGCAATTGGGGTTAAAAACACAAGTACATCATAAGCCTTACACACTTAAATGGATAAGCAATCATCATCAAATGCACATAACAAAGTAGTGCACAATCAAATTTGCAATTTCATCTAAGTGTGTGGACGATGTAACATGTGATGTAGTGTCGTTAAGAGAATGTGGAATGGTCTTAGGTAGTCCATACTTATATGATCATAAGGCAATCTTCTACAAGACAAAGAATCAATATCAATTAACCAAAGCAGGTCAAGATTATGTGGTTCATGGTCATCATGTTAAGGCAAATAAAACACTTCAAACAATGGAACAATTAAAGAAGACAGTGCAAGCAAGCAACAAACCAATAATTGTTTCAAATGAAGTAATCGATCTTAAGGAAGAACAAGAAATGATTGTTGAATGGAAAATCAATCATATGTTGCTTCAAGATAAGCTCATGTCATGCAAATATTACAAGTATATCAACTCATTTGCAGTCATCTTTTTGATACGTTCATTAGTAATGTTGTCTACATGGATGATAGTGGCTTCAGTAAGATGTAACAGGGTTCAAATGGATAACAATATACTATAAGTTGTCATGATTATGTTATAGTTGATCTCGATGAGACATGTGCACAAGACAGAGTTCAGAGACAGAGGACAAGCCGGGTGGCCTATCCCAAGCTTGTTGACTCGTCAGTAACCTTTTGGGGACCAAAAGGTCTTTTAGTGGGGAGGTGTGATCTAGAATCGGATCCAGGAGCCTGTCAGGGCTAAAAAAAGGCTCAAAAATGAAAGTGCTCAGAATCAGACAAAACCAATGCCATTGCGTCCATCTCGTCTTCCTGATTCCAGCCATATATTTACTTTGTAAAACGGGCTCCGTATACAAAAGATATCACATACTGTTCGAAAACCCAAATAGGCAAAAAAATGGGTGACTGTACAGTCCGTACAGTGCCACGTGGCAGGCTGACTGTACAGACTGTACAGTCGTACAACTAATGTGGTAGGTGATATGGCACTAGAAAGTACATCAGTAGACACATGGCATGTGATGGGGCATACGATAGGTACAGTTAGACCAGTCAGAGGGTCACACATCTCACCACTGTAAGAGTGACACATGGCACAGGATGACATGGCAGACACAGTGGCATGCTGACACGGCAGTGACATGGCAGTATGGAGCTGACAACTCAATAGACAGTTGGTCCAATCCTGTGTTGACAAGTGGCATTGTATTCGGCTAATGGGAAGGTGCCATGTGGCCCAGTCACGGGCTTCCATGTGGCACCCATTGGTTGGCTCATTGGTTTGTGCAAAATATGGGGTCTCCACCGGAGTCGAACCCTCGACCTCCTCCAAGCTACGGATTGACAGGACCAGGCTAACCGCCCGCTCCATTAGTGTTACTTATTATGTATGTGCTAAAAAAATTATTTGAATTGAATTTAATCGACATTCGGAGGGGGAAAAGGGTTGGGGCTTAGCCCCAACCCTCGGCACTTAACATCCGACGTGACCGTCACGAGAACTAGGAGCCAAAAGCGCAGAAGCATGGGGACTAGCCCCATATCTTTGGGGATTTGGTCCTATCCACCACCCGATAGAACCGGGGGCTATCCCTACCAAAAGGGTGCATGGGGTTAAGTTGTTAGCCCATGGTCCTATCCACGCACCACAAGAACAGGAACCAGTCCAGACAGAGGGCCAGAACGCAGAGGTTAGCCATAGAGCATGTGGAGCACACCCATAGGACCAGGGGGCTAGCGCGAAGGGGGCTGCACCCAAATATTTATGGAAATTGTTTTTTTTTATACATTTTTTTATTTTTTATTATTTTTATGCCTGTAATAATGGATTTTATCCATTTTTGGGAGATATTCTGCATTTTTGGAGGCCAGATTTTGGGAGGAAGTTGGGGATTGATAACCAACTTCAGATCTATAAAAACCAGGCCTGTTTGAGGCCATGGAGGATAGTCAGAACAGAGTTATGATGAAGGGAAGCCAAACCAACGCCATTTTTATGCTGGGAAGTTGTTGAGGAGCAGACGCTTCCAGACCATTTTTGGGAGCTTCGGTCATCCGTTTTGCGTGCCGTTTATTTTGTTGGGTTCTAGAGATCTGGAAGAACATGACCAGATCAGTCTTGTAGCCAATTGACACTACTGCAATGTATTTTTGAGCTTTGAACAGAAATAAAGAAGCCTCCCCCACAGAGACAAAGGCCCGGAGATGTAGGCAACGTTGTACTGAACTTCATTATCAATTCTCTTGTTATGGTTTGTTGTTTATTACTTCATTTCAGATCTGGATATATGTATATGGCTGTCTTAATTCCTCTTATTTCCTCATTCTTTCATTAAGCTTCTCAAATGGTTAATTAACACATGCAATTAAAAACTCAACCACAGTCATTAAAAGATATTTACGGATCAATTATGGATGACCATGTTGACTATGGTTGAACATGATTGACTTTGGTTAAGTATGCTTGGCAATGGTTGACTATGGATGATGATAGTTTATTAATGTTAACTATAGTAGAAGATGTAGATATGTTTTGAACATGGTTAACTATGATTGACCAAAAGTGACTAAAATTAAGAATGTCTCACTATGGTGGACAATAGTTAAAGAAATTATCTTTAATATTTAATTCCTTGTATATTAAAAATCCAATATATTTAATTCCTTATAAATTAAAAATCCAATATTATTTTAGGAAATATTACTTTTAAAGTATGTATTGAAAAATACAATATTTAGATATTACTTTCAGGATCTATCTAACTATTCTATGTTTTGTTTTGTTTTTTTGTTAGAATTGAAAACATTCATAATTTTTTATTGTTTAAATTGTATTTCAGAATGTAGAAATAAATTCAAGTTACTCTAAAACTAAAAAAATAAAATAACATTTAAAATGAAATTTCACGAAATATTGTATTTAGTTATGATTCTAAAATTAGGTATTACTTTGACATGTGAAAAGAAAAAAAAAATTTTAAACTAAAATTGTTTTTTTGCTTGAAAAGTGATAGACAAGTGAGGAAAACCACTTAATAGTATTCAAATAAATCTTTTTATTCATGGTAACAAGGGTATATACCAATCTAACCAAGTAATACAACTAATTAATTAATATTAATTAATTGACAAAACAGAAAAACAAATTAAATATCTTTAAAATACAAAATAATATAATATACAAAACAAAAAAACAAATTAAATCATCTTTAAAACATAAAATAATATAATTTACAAAAGTAAAACAAATTAAAACATCTTTAAAACATAAAATAATAATATAATTTAGAAAATATAAAAACAAATTAAATTATCTTTAAAACATAAAATAATAAATTAATTGATGAGAAAGTTATGAAACATTTGTAATATCTTCTTTACAGAGCTTGAACTGAATAGAAGAAAGAAGTTTCATCAGCAAGATTACATGATAGTCATTATATCCATCGTTTTGATACAGTGTATTTGTGATGCTAAGTACAAACAGCCAATGGTCCTCATGTAGATTCACTAAAACTGGGTTCTCCTCCTCCCTCCTCAACTTCCAGTARGACCATTTCAGCTACAATAATATACTTGAGAGGATATGTGATTGTTTTCAGTTTTTTGGGAGGATTTTCCTGCAGCAGATGGATGCCTATTCCGCAATTAAACGGCGTGCAACTTCGTATTCCGACAAATCAATCCATTCGCCCACGCTTAGTATTCCACTGTTAACACAATAGATAGCCTGCAGTATCCAAATTCGCCCACGCTTGGTATTCCACTGTTAACCCATAAAGAGCCTGCAGTAGCCACAGGATGTTGCAATATAGATACTCCTATTTTTGGGCTGCTTGATGTCAGCACAAGGAGTTCTGAATGTGGGAATGTGCAACATAAATAATAGCGGCACCATGAATATACTCTGGTGTGAGAGAGAAACGTGTCTACTTCTGAATAATATCCTTCTCTGTACATACGATAAAGTATTCTAAATTTATTATATTCTTCTTACTTTCTGTCCAAACGTCAAAATCAGATGGAATGGAGCCAACGATCCTGATTCCAGTTACCAAATGGCTATCAATCGTGCAGATAGAGGACGTTGGTGCTGTGATTCCCGTTACCAAATGGCTACCAATTGTGTAGATAAAGCACGTTGGCGCTGTCAATCGACAAACTTTAAACAACAATTCCTAAAATGGTTTGTCCTTGTAGCTAAGGCTTCTACTAATCTATACGACGAAAGAATCTTTGATTTATTAATAGGGTCACAGCATTTTCCATGAAAATGATGAATATAGCGTTGACACAGCTATAAATTGCATAAAGTACTTCGAACAGCTACCAAAATATATAGCTATAAGTTGCATAAAGTACTTTAGAACAGCTATCAAAATATACAGTTATAAGGATCGATTTATTTTACTTCTCGATATTTTTGTAGGAGGTTAAATCACTATTTATGTTGTTTAAAATCTAAAATCCATTTTTGAATGTAAAAATGAATTTTAAACATATTTAATATTTCACTCATATTTTTAGTTTGTTAAGGTTTTGCAATAAAATGCAATATTATGTGATAATAAAACCAGAGGAGTTTTCTAGCTCAAACAGAAGGTATTTGAGCTTTAGTTTCCCGTGAACTTCCACATTTTAATGATATACATTTGTCTCTTTCAACACTCTTCAAGTGGCATCTCCATTGGTCTCTTTGTTGGAATCATTTATTGTTTAATTTGGTATCTAAAGAGGTTTAAAGTAATATTATTTATCATATATCTTTGTTGTATGCTTAAAAAAAATGGAATTCAAGTGTTCATTTTTGGATTTTTTTCAATATTCAATTACTCTTTTTTGCTTAGTGATGGTTCCTCGAATGAATTTCCAATAATACATATTCTCAAGATTTTGATTTTTATAAGGAGATATATCATTAAGGAATAATAGTTTGTGTACAATGTTTCAACTTAAGCCACTTTAGATCCACAAATGGAAAACACACACTATCCGTTCTAGATTAGGATTCATAATTTAATCGTGATGAAAATCGAGTTTATATCTACTGATTCACGGTTATCATTGATATTTGAGTGCGCACTAATTATAGTTTGAACCTGTCTCAATATACAAAGCCCTAGTTCGACTGTAAATCAATGAAATTCACCCAACAACTTAATAAAAGAAACAATTAACTACTTCTATTTTCGAGAACAATAGATCTTGTAATAAAAAGAATCTCAAGCCTAGCGATTTACAATAAAATAGTCTCAAACTTATTAAATTTTCACAAACCCTTGTTTCTCTTCTTTTTTTCCATCTATATTATTTACACCTCTCTCTTTGTCCTCTACCCTTCTTCTGTCATTCGCTTACTCCTCAGGAAGCACAAATCTAAATACTAACAACCCTCTCCACAACTAGAGGCATTTTCTATTTTTAGGAAAAAATAATGCCTACTAATTAGCAACAAACTTACCAGAGGGCTCAGTCTCCGTGTACGGAGCTTTAGACTGCCATCTAACCCTACTTTAACTCAAAAATTGACAACAATTATTCACTTAGATTAATATATTTTAAAAATCAAAACATTCAAATCCCTAGGATTGGTAGTCCTCTTCCAAAGCTACAAAATGTGACCAATGCATCACATTGCTAGCCCTTCCTTTGATGCTCCTGCATCACTCTCACAGTCCAATCTGATCCATAACCAATCACAACACATCCAAACTCTCCAACAACTTACTCATGATCCTCAACCATACAATATGAATGCTACTCAATCATGTATAAGATATCATCATACTATAGAAATCATATCAACACTGAATCATAAGTGTGTTTCTCACTCTATCAACCAACACAAACCACATCACAACAACCATATCAAGAATTCCTTAAGAATTCACCACACAACAAGCAAGAGTATCCATTAAGACAACAATGTAACCATAACAAAGTCTCAGTGGTAGATCTAAGCCTGTAGAATGCAAATCTGGAACCTACTTCAGTCTTCAAGAGCTTGTCATCAACTCAACCACAAGTCTCCATGACTTCATCCACTGTATGCACCCTCTCTTCATTCAACCCATGTATGTACGTGCCCTGGCTCACTACAGCCCGCGTATACCTCAGAAACTAGGGCTTCTGAACTTCTGGGACTTTTTTCATCATAATCTTTGACTTGCCAAAAATTTGATGTGTCCATGAGATCCTCTAGATCATCTCTCTCTCAGAATAGATCTTCAATACATGCTCAAGAGATACACACATGGCACCCCTTCACAAGAGATCCTTGCCTCTTATTTATACTCTCCAAGTAGCTTCCTTAGAAGCATCTTCTAGGTCACTTAACCCATTTATAGGTCACTTAACCTATTTATAGGTCACTTAACCCATTTATAGGTCACTTAACCTATTTTCCTCATTTTTAGGGTTAACCACTTTCCATAATTAGAAAGTTCTCCATTTCTTTACCATTTGAATATTCCTCCTTGACTTTGTCACTTTTCTTTACCTTTTAAATAACAATTCTTCTTTGCAAGCTTCTTTGACTTCTTTGACCTTTTAGGGCTTCAAGCCCACATATGAGGGTCCTTCATCTTCGTAGGTCCATAACTCTCAAACCATGAGGAGTTATGTGACATTCCACATACCACCAAAAAATGACATGACAAGTACTATCCATCTATGATAGTTTCACCAACAACTCACTGATCTTCGTCTCATTATTCCACATTTAAGCATGGGTTTAGCAACCATACTTCTAAGATAACTCAACCATAAAGCGCCTTCCTGTGAGGGATTTCACCATAAGGGGACCACTTTGGAATTCATCCATTTGTACACCTTATCAACCATGATAAGAAAATAATGATTCATCCTTACATCAAACAACATATTTGACATCAATCAACATCAATCATTTTACATCAAACCTTTGACCTTTGACATCATTCAATCATCCTTTGGCATCAATCAAACAATCAATCCCTTGACATCAATCAATCACTTTGACATCAATCCTTTCACATCAATTAATGAAGCCTTTTGGCATCAATGACAACATGATCCAACGATATTTTTAGGTAAGAATATTCTATACTGATAGTACATGTCATGCCATTTCCGATGGTATGTGGAACGTCACATAACTCCTCACGGTTAGAGAGTTATGGCCATGTGAAGTTGGAGAACCTTCATGAGTCATCTAGAAGCCCCAATAGGTCAAAGTAGTCAAAGTGGTTTAATAGATTTTAGAAGGTAAATAATAATGTGAAGTGATGAGTGTACTATAATTCAAAGTGAATACAAAAGAAATTATTTAAATAATAAAGTTAATGGAGAAATTACTAAGTGGACAAGTGGTTAGAAGTGGGTTAGCCCTAAAATAAGGAAAGTGGTTTAAAATGGTTAGAAGGTAACCCCTTGAGGTAAAGTGAAGTGATGAGTGTACTATAAGTCAAATTGGATACAAAATAAACTATTTAAATAATAAAGTTAATCTAGAAATTACTAAGTAGACAAGTGTTTAGAAGTTGGTTACCCTAAAATAAGCAAAGTGAGTTAAGCTGGTTAAAAGGTATCCCTTTGAGGAAGCTACATGAAAGTATAAATAAGAGGAAAGGCTCTCTCATCTTAATAACACTTGAGAATATTGAATATCTATAGGTGATTGAGGTAACCAAAGGATATCTAAGTCAAATTTCAGAGGGAAGGTGAAGTAAAAAAGGTTGAAATTCAAGGGAGGATAAATTCTTTTGATGATTCTTTCTAAGTTATTGTATTTACAGGTCATCTCACCATTTTCACAATAACATGTTTTCTAGAATGATTCATGCCTTGAAATTTGGAGTCCATTGAGGAAACATATCCAAGTAGTTGTGACACAAATTTCAGCTTGTGGGTTGTTGTAGTTTTGGAGTTACACGTCATGGAAAATAGGGTTTGTGGCTAGTCATGAAACTAGTCTAAACAAGTGTTTCGGGTAAAATCGTCATAACTTCTTCATAACAGATCCAAATTCAGTAAGACCAAATGTATTGGTTAGAGTACATTTTTTAGTATTTTGTGTACAATGTTCAGATCCATACAACAAATATTATGTGTGGGGCATGCTCTCCAAGTTTTCTCTATATAATAAGCCATAATTCAACAAGGTATGCCATTTTTGCCATAACTCCTTTTCTGAGAGGTTCCATGTAATGAAATCTGGAAGAATTGCATAAAGACATTGAAGAACATTGTGTACCATTTTCATATTTTTAGTCATTACAGGTACATATTTATGATTATTGCAAGTTAGGGTTTTTGACTAATCCAAAATTAGTCATGTTAGACTAAAGTAAAGTTTGATGAAAATGCTAGTCTATGGTTGTTAACATTAAGGAAGTTTTGAAGGTATGTGATGATATACACCAGGTCTATTACAGAGTTACAAATTAGATTTGGATGATGAAATTGATGAAGGATTTTGGTTGAGGTACATGTTGGGTACATGGTTGAGACAAGTAGTTGATGAGTTGGCGCATACATGGGGTGTATAGTTGATGATGTTGGTACATCTTGATGAGTCATACTTTATGTGTATTATATGCATGATTGGTACATATTTGGTGCATCATTGATGCATTCGTTGATGGTACAGGTTGAGCTACATGTTGGTGCATGGTTGATGTACTTGTTTATGGTACATGTTGATTACATGTTTTTTAGACATGTTATTGTGACATGTTATTTGTACAAGTTTGATGCATGATTGATGCACTTCTTTACGATACAGGCTAATTACAAAGTGATTGGTACATGTTGTTACAATCATATATCTTACAGTGACAGTGTGGTCATGGTTCCATCATTCTACTTCTACTACAGGGTGGTTGGACGGGGCAAGGACAAGTGGTTGTAGCAACCTTCTAGTTGTAGCCAAAGAACATAGGGGTTGTAGCCTCCTTCTGGTTATAGACAGAGAATTGGGGAGTTGGAGCTTCCCTCAAGTTGTAGCCTGAGAAACTAGGGGGTTCTAGCCTCCTTCTGGTTGTAGCCAAAGAATTGGGGAGTTGGAGCTTCCCTCAAGTTGTAGCCTAAGAAGCTAGGGGGTTGGAGCCTCCTTCCAGTTGCAACTAGAAAACAAAGGAAGTTGGTGCTTCCAATGAATGTAATTCTTAAGGACATATAAGAAAAAACATTATGTAGTTTTCTCCCACTTTGGGTTTCCACATAAAAACACTCGTGTACTATGTACGTGTATAATTTCTCATTTTTTCATTGTTTATTTACTCTACAACTATTGGATGATAATTCTACATTGATATAACACTTACATTTGTGGTTAAAAAAGATTGAATTACTCTATTACTCATTCACTCCCCCTCTCAGTAATCCAACAAGACTTACAAAAAAAATTAAAGTTGGTATTATAAGGATGTAATTAACTCTAATGTAGAAGATCAAAATTATTTATCTATTTTGCAAGTGTAAAGAAAAAAATAAGCATTGCTAAGATAAGAACAAATTTTCACAAGCTCCATAGTGAAATTGGGCATTGGTCAATTCCTAAAATGTCATGGGATGAAAGAATGTGTCACATTTGTGACACTAAGAAGGTTGAAGATGCAAAACATTTTCTCTTATATTGTCGAGCCTATACCTATATTAGATCTGTTTTTCAAAATATTTGTCACACTTCCAACCTTCCTAACCTCTTAACCCAACAAAACTATGGTGATCTTGGAAATCTTCTCTTACTGATTTAATGGAGGTTAATCAGCATCATCATCATCATTTTAAAGAAATATTACATAAAAACACATTAAAATAAATGTATTTTAATTTTAAATATAATAAATTATTTTTTAAAATATATTATATATGTGAAATTGATAAATATTTAAAATTTTAAAATTGTTGTTCGACAGTAATTTATGCACTGTTCATCTCAAACAACATTGGAGTTCTCTGGAAAATAAGCAATTCTTCAACATAACCAATGCCTTATTATATTTATTAGTTCGTGGCAGCGGCAGGGACTATTGTAAAAGGATGTGCATTTTTCTCAGTTTTTGCATGGGAATCAATTTTTTTTTTCCAAAGTCTTAGCTTCTTTTGCCATTGAACACTTTTTCTCTACTTATCAAATAGATACAACATATTTTTTTAACCAATGTAAAAAATTGAGGCCTTATTTGGCCTCATATCGAGGCCATTTGGATTTAAACTTAGGAAATTTTATGTATGTATATCCCAATATGAAGCAACATGGATTGATGAAGCAAGAATCAACAGACATAAAATGTTTGAGATAGCCCCATAGTCCATAAATCTTAATAGTATTTCTTTTGTGGTGTCAAAGATTGCATGCAAGATTGTGGTGTCCAACTTTTGTTGGGGAATGTATAAATATAACACCTAATTCGAGCACCTGTACAACACGATAACACATGTACAATAAGATGTGCATCTTCGAACCTAATATAATAGTTATTAACAAATTTCTCTTCTTCATATGGCCTCCCTGTTTATCTTCTTCATGTGGCGTGTGTTGTGGCCTTCCTGTTTATCTTCTTGCTTTGGCGTGTGCTCTGTGGCATGTTCTCCATCATGATATAAGTCCATTTTGTTCAAAGGTTCTTCTTATTATGACGTTGTTGGCCCTTGGTTATGAAAGGAAACAGAGAACAAGGAAGAAAAGGTAAAAAGAGAACTTCATGGGAGACAAAGTGAATGTCACTGGGTCAAAGTGAGAAAAAGAGAATAAAAGATGGAGCGAAGTGCGGAAAAGCAAGCTATTGGATGAGGAGATCGAGGATGACAGATCAACAAGGAAGATAGACCGAGGATGATTCGGGAAGTGGAAAAATCCACTATTGGATGCTTGGGAGCACTGCACGAGAAGGAAGGAAAGACAGGCTGGCGAAGTTCGAAAAAAGTGGATCAAGTTGACCTAGGGTCTTAGACACCTAGGGTTTTGGTAATTAGGGTTTTGACACCTAGGTTTTTGCCTAAGGCTATCGGTGAGGTATTGTAATGTATAAATAAAGGTCAAGAGGACCTGGGTCATGGTGTATGATATTGTTATTGATTTAGATCTATTGTTGTGGTGAGAGTTCATGGTATTGTGAGAGAGAAGTGTTCAAGACTTCTAGTTTTGTAATATCTTCAGCTGGGTGTGAAGATCAGATCCTACAGTTGGGTGCGCAGGAGGGGGTAGAGAAAGACATAAGGAGAGAGAGGATCTACTGGCCAAGAGTGCAGATTAGAACTGTAAGATTTATCTTAATATATCATAAGAACAGTTCTGTGGACATATCCCTAGAGAGAGGGTGAACCACGTACATCTTGTGTTGTGTCAGAGATTAATGATTTGATCTCTGCCATTATTATACTATTATTTGCATTACTGTGTTAGATCAATATCTATAGCTGCACAGAGTAGATTTCACTGGTAAATGATATATGAATATCGTGATTGTTGTTATACAAGATCCCCTTGATAGTCCTTTGGTTGTATACATCTATGTCCTGCAACCCCCTCATCGTTGCTTCAGGTGAGACTGCATCTGCTTTGCAGGTGTTGTCGAAAGGGACAATAGCTAGGGCTTGTTGGTGTGCTCTTGGAGTGAACCCTAGGTCTTCCCCCATGCCAACAAATGGTTCTGTTGCCAAGACGAGAATATCTTTAAGGGAATGTCAAGGTGGTTCCCATCGAAGACAAAGATTCAGAAGTGGATAGAGGATCAAGAGAAGGACTTCGCTGAATCCCAGAACAAGAACCCTAAATTGAGCACTGAAGATTGTCTACAAAGATACATCTTCACTGACATTCATGAGATATTCTTTAGAGGAATCCATCAGGAGCTACATGAGTGGCTAGCTAGGTTAGCTGACACACAGTTTGAGATCATATCTAGACCAACTATGGTTTGGACACCGATGTTGATCCAGAAGGTCAAGAGAATTGACAATGTTGTATCCAGAGTATTAGATTATTGGTTTGATAATACCATTGGAGGATATATCATCGAGTTTGTTGTTGGCAAAACATAATCGTATAGCCAAGTTGAGAGATAATTTTTCAAAGGACCAAGAGGAAAATTTGTGAACTTTATGAATCTAAGAATCAAGATTCTCTTACATGGAAACCACATCTTTAAGATACAGTAGATTGGTCGAACCATAAAATGGTAATGTTCAAGATCTCAGATAGTGACAACGACACAGAAGAAGGACATACGCACAGTGGAAAAGTATTCTGAGGGGTTCACCTTGAGAAATTGTTTAAGAAAAACTACAGAGAAGAGGGTTTCTATAGTGTAGAAGAGGTAGATCTAACCGATGAAGAGCATCTAGAGCCCACCAGAATAGAAGAAGGGGAAGCTGAAGAACTGCGCCAAAGAGAGCTAGAAAACTCAAGAACTGCACAGACTACTGAAGTAAGTAACACTAATCCTCCTGTTGTCCCAACAGTACTTAGGATTCAGAGCAGTCAGAACCACTAGAATATTCAGAGTACTGTTACTAGTAGCCCAACATCTACTCAGACAAGAAGCCTAGTCAGCTCTATGGAAGATGAAATGAGAATCCCTATCTTTAGAGGAGATGGATATGAAGATCCAGATCAACATTGGTTCCTATGTGAAGCCGTATGGAACATTAAAAGTATCATCGATTAAGCCATCAATAGAATCCAGTTCAACACTACTCTAAGGGACCGCACACTGAGCTGGTACATGAAACTTGTCCAAGAACTGGCACAGCCTAAGCCCCTGAATGAGATGAAGAACGCACTGATTGTAGATTTTAAGAAACCTAAGTTGAAGTCAAAATTTATTATAGAACTAAAAGATATTAAACAAAGGGTAGAAGAACCTGTTTGGGAGTTCGACCAAAGATTCAAGACCCCGACAGGCCGATTAACATTTCAGATCCCCAATGAACAGAACAAAGAATGGTTCATTGATGCATTGTTACCACACATAAGAGTCCCTCTGATGCAATAGAAGATTGCATCACAATCAAAATATTTGGAGATCACCATGAATCTTGAATTAACACTGATGGGAGAATCTAGCTCAGACATTAGCCAGATCATGAGCCAGCTAACTAGTTTGTCTTTACAGGTAAAGGATATGAAGAAAGATAAGGGAAAAGACAAAAGGGAAGATATCTGGTGTATAATATGCATATCTAAAGGCCACGATAAGGAACCGTATCTCTTATTTCATGAGTACTTGGCCTTAGGGGCATTGAGCCCCTTGAAGCAAGTTAATCTACCCTGGTGCGATGTATGCGGAAATAAGCATTGTCTAGGTGAGTGCTACTACATGCAGAAGTATGTTCATACAGCCACAAACTTGTATTGTACATTTTTTAAATCAATGGGACACGATGATCAAGATTGTAGAGCTTATGATCTCATGCAGGAAAGGTCGAGAGACATATACAAGATTCAAGGAGAAGTACAACAAGAAGGAAACACTCCAAAGTACAACTCTCCGGTGAGAGGAAACTTCAATTCTTGCAGTGGATATAGAGGATGAGGAGGAGGTATGGGCCAAGGATGAGGAAAAATAATATGTTACAAATGTGGGCAGCTAGGACATTTAGCAAGGGATTTTCAGAATCCTTGTACAACCTGTAGTTATTGTAACTCCTTCGAGCATGTCATAGAGGAATGCCCTATGTTGTTGTCTAAACTTTAGGAAAGACGAAGACCTCAGCAGAACCCATAAGTACAACTGATATATGCTGAACCTCATAAAGAATACCCTAGAGTCATCGTTATCACTCGAGGAGGCGCTGCTACAGGAGAAAACAAAGAATCCCAAGGAAAGATTGAAAATGACCATGGTTTCTGGAAAGCTATAGAAAAGACCCCAATGTTCAATGCTAATAATGAAAGACAGATATTCGAGGAGGCAAGAAAAGAGTTCAAAAGAGGTAAAGGATCTTCATCAAAGAGACAACCAGAAAGCAAAGAATCTGACTTGCCTTAGGTGTTTGATCCGTCTGCATTACCAACAGAAGGGAAAAAGGTAAGCAAACTCATGGAATTTTTGTGCACTTGTGTTAAGTTGATTCAAGATAAAGGAGTTGTACAAGAATTACAAGATTTAATCAAGTAGTATGAGCTAGGAAATATAGACCCCTTACTGAATAGAGAAATGCACAAAATTGGAAAAAGGAGAAGAAAAAATAAAGAATTACACTTGAATTCTCAAATAGGAGAGTATGAGATCAAGTATGTGGTCCTCGACTTAGGGTCGGAGGTCAATGTCATGATGAAGCAGACTTAGGCATTGATGGGAAAGCCCAAGATGATATATTCCCCTATCAGGCTTCGCATGGATAATTAGCAATATGTCAACCCATTTGGATGATTAGAGCATGTCCCAGTGGACATCGATGTCCCGGGTAATTGAAATTGTTGATGATAGTTTTCCTTACCCTGCATTGTTAGGAATTGATTGGGCCTTCGAAAATTCTACTGTTGTTGATCTAAATAAAAGACGCATGACATTTGATAAAGTTGGCCTTAGGGTCATTCCACCTTTGGATCTAGATGAGGGTCCACAATATACAGAGCCTATCAGAGAAGAAGACCACACATTTGAACTGGAAAACATCTACAAATTAACAGCTAGACAACAGGATTATATCAACCCTACAACTGACAGGAATCTGAGATGGAGAAGTGACAACACATTTTCATCCGACTCAGAAGAAGCATTGGAGAATTGGTAGAAACAGATGTACGAAGTATCTACAAGAATATGTGCTAGGCTAACTAGAGAAGTTCACTGGATTGGAACAAAAGTGAGTAATCTACCCACATTTGATGAGCTGAACCCTTTAGAGAAATTCTTATCAGAATTTGAGACAAGTGTACCAACACAACAGAGGCTAATGGAAATGGATGATTCCATGAAAGACACACCAGCAAGATGGTGGGGAACGCACAAGGGAAACATCACAGAGTGGATACAATGTCGAACTTTGATGACATCGCATTTTTTAGCGCAAGTAGGAAGCTGTGAAGTAAGATACACAAGTCGAAGCTGCCTAAAGGACCACGTACACAGCTATGAAGAGGCCTGGAGGTACATTCCTAGAGAACAATGGGTACACAGATTCGTCAATACGCTAGATACTACCCCGATTAACTGGTATCTTTAAGTAGAGTTGCACCTCGTCACTTCAAAATGGGAAGGTATGATCCAGAATTTTACAACCACATTTTTGTTTGAAAGTGAATTTCCTTCAGTAGATCGAGCACTACAGATGGTGAAACATAAATTATTTAAGGATCCATATGGCCTCCCTTTGGAGCAAGAAGAGTATGAATGGACTGCACCCCTCCAGAAACTGCATATATGCTACAACATTAATTTTGATGAAGATGATGATCCAAGGTGAATATCGCAGAAACATAAGTCGATAGAGATGTGCAAGGACTAGGAGTTGAACTCCCATTCATTGGATAGCCAATAAAGATAAAGAAAGTCAATATTGGAACAAAGGAGACACCAAAGCTTGCCAATGTCAGAGATTACTGGGATGCTTCTACCATTGACAAAATCAGATAATTACTGCACGAGTATCATGACTTCTTCCCAACCAATTTCACTGATATGAAGGGTATCAAAGGACCTATGGGAGATATGAGAATACATTTGAAACTAGTTGCAAATCTAGTCAAGCAAAGACCCTACAGACTGAACCCGAAATATAAGAAAAAAGTGAAGATTGAGCTTGACAAAATGCTGGAAGCAGGGATTATTGAACCTGTCGAGGAGTCGGAGTGGATTAGCCCCATGGTAGTGCAAGATAAGAAGACAAGTGAGATTAGGATTTGCGTAGATCTCAGGAAGATGAATGATTCTTGTTTACATGATCCTTTCCCTACACCATTCACAGACGAAGTGTTTGATAACATGGGACACCAAGAAGTATATTCTTTTACAGATGGGTTTTCAGGATACCATTAGATCCACATCACCAAGGAGGACCTCCATAAGACTATGTTTATCATAGAGTGGGGATCCTACCAATATACAATAATGCCATTTTGATTGAAGAATTCCCCAACCATATTTTCTAGGGTGGTGGTTGAAGCATTCAAAGAATTTTTGCATAAGTTTTTAGAAGCATACTTTGATGACTGGACTATTTTTAGTTTGTTGAAAAATCATATTGAATGTCTAAGGCTAATGCTGGATAAATGCAGGTAATGTCAAATTTATTTGAATTTAAATAAATGCATCTTCTTCTCACCATTTGGAATATTATTAGGTCACATTGTATGCAAGCAGGGATTGTTTGTGGATCCATCCAAGATTGAAATTATAGTTGATTTTACACCACCTACTTCAGTCAAACAATTGTGCACTGTGCTAGGACATACTGGCTATTACAGGAAATTTATGAAAGGATATGCTCAGATTACTGCGCCAATGGATAAGTTATTAAAGAAAGACTGTCAGTTTGGTTGGACAGAAGAATGCCAACAAAGCTTTGACACACTGAAACAAAATATGTTAACTACGCCTATTCTAGTCTTTCCAGAGTAGAGCAAGGAATTTCATGTGCATGTTGATGCATCTTCCATTGCATTAGGAGCATTACTAGCATAACTTGGAGAAGGGAACACTGATCATCCATTATCATTTTCCAATAGGAAGTTGTCCATAGTTCAAGTTAATTACACCACTACAGAGAGAGAAAGACTAGCCATGCTGTATGCGTTGCAAAAATTCCACCACTACTTGTTAGGAGGACACTTTAAAATGTTTATAGATCACTTCGCGCTGAAGTAGCTAGTCAACAAGATAGTGTTGGGTGGACAATTTTGTAGATGGATTCTGCTATTTCAAGAGTATGATTTTGAGATCATAGTTATGCTAGGAAAAATGAACAAGGGCTCACACCACCAATCGAGGTTGGAACATGGCGAAAATCCTACCAGTCTGGAGGATACGTTATCGGATGCACAACTGCTTTGCATTAGAAAGATTGATGACCACTTCGCAGACATAGTCCAGTTCCTGTCAACCAGAATGACTTCGAGTGAGTATACGATCTCCCAGAAAAAACAACTAGTGGTGCTCACTACAGATTTTTCACTGATAGTTGGTCAGCTATATAAAATAGGACCTGATGAGATACTAAGAAGATGTGTTATGGAAACAGAGTGCCCAATGATCCTTGCAGAAGCTCATGAAGGCATCGCAGGAGGACATTACACAGGGAAAGCATCTACGCAGAAGATTCTGCGAGCTGGCCTTTGGTGGCCTACGTTACACAGAGATGCTAAAGAATATACCAGAGCATGTGATGTATGCCAGTGAGTTAGAAAACCATCCCGAAGAGATGAGATTCCATTAGCACCGTAGATGACCCTATAGACATTTGAAAAATGGGCCATTGACTTCGTGGGACCTATAAACCCACCAGGAAAGCACACATGAGCAAGGTATATTATCACTATGACAAAATACCTTAATAGATGGGACGAAGCAAGAGAAGTCAAGGACTGTATTGCAACTACAGCTGCGTGTTTTATATTTGATGACATAATAACCAGGTTTGTATGCCCTAAGGTTCTTATCAGTGATCAAGGTACAGACTTCATCAATAAGACAGTTGCAGCCCTGACTGAAGAATTTGTAGTCCACCATCAGAAGAGTACACCTTACCATCCACAAGCAAACAAAATATTTGAAGCATCCAACAAGATCTTGGAGACAACATTGACAAAGATTTGCAGCGTGAATAGGGATGGATAGGATTTAAGAGTACCAATAGTACTTTGGGCTTATAGAACCACTTGCAATAAATTAACAACGTAGACCCCTTTCAAGTTGGTTTATGGTATTGAAGTTGTTTTCCCGGTGGAGTAATTGGTACCGAGCTTAAGAATTTTTTCATTTAAAGACATGGATGATACTAGCATTGTTCATGAGAGGCTAGCACAGTTAGTCAAACTAGAAGAAGACAGATTTATTGCAGACTTCCATCAACAAGTTCAGAAGGAACGAGAAAAGGCCTACCATGATAGACACATCAAAAAAAATATATTCAGGCAAGGTGATTTAGTACTGGTATATGATAGTAAGTTTATCAAACACCCTGGGAAGTTCAAGATGCATTGGCTTGGACCATATGAGATTTCCTACGTCATAGAAGGAGGAGTTGTGCAGTTGAAGATGTTGAATGGAGAATGGAAAGAAGGATTGGTAAATGGGAGTCAGTTGAAGTTGTACTATGACAACCAGTTGCCTCATAGCTCCGGGTAAAATCATGATGAAAAGGGTTTAAGTACCAGGTGTAGTTTAAAATAGGTACCAAACAAAGAAAAGGTAATCTTCACAAGGACAGGAAGGAGGCATAAAGTAGAAAGCAAAGGTTGCACTGCGTAGTCCAAAGTCGAAGTAAAACAAAAGGAGTAGATTTGAAGTGTCTCGAGACGAGTCATAGGTGAGTGTTGGGGGCCTGTTGGCCATTGGTTATGAAAGGAAATAGAGAACAAGGAAGAAAAGGTAAAAAGCGAACTTCGCGGGAGACACAGTGACTATCACTGGGTCGAAGTGAGCAAAAGAGCATCAAAGATGGAGCGAAGTGCAAAAAAGAAATCCATTGGATAAGGAGATCGAGGATTATAGATCAACAAGGAAGATAGACCGAGGATGACTCACGAAGTGGAAAAATCCACCATTAGATGATTGGGAGCACCGCACGAGAAGGAAGGGAAGACAAGCTAGTGAAGTCTGGAAAAAGTGGATCAAGTTGACCTAGGGTCTTAGACACCAAGGGTTTTGGTATTTAGGGTTTTGACACCTAGGTTTTGGTCTAAGGCTGTTGGTGAGGTATTGTAATGTATAAATAAAGGTCAAGAGGACCTCGGTTGGGGGGTATGATATTGTTATTGATTTATCTCTATTTCCATGGTGAGAGGTCATGGTATTGTGAGAGAGAAGTGTTGAAGCCTTCTGGTATTGTAATATCTTCAGTTGGGTGTGAAGATTAGATCCTGCAGTTGTGTGCATTGGAGGGGGGAGAGAAAGACATAAGGAGAGAGAGGATCTGCTGGCCAAGAGTGCAGATCATAACTGTAATATTTATTTTAATATATCATAAGCACAGTTCTGTGGACATAGCCCTAGAGAGAGGATGAACCAGGTACATCTTGTGTTGTGTGAGTAATTCATGCTTTGATCTCTGCCATTATTATAATGTTATTTGCATTATTGTGTTAGATCAAGATCTATAGCTGCGCATAGTAGATTTCACTGGTAAATGATATATGAATACCATGATTGTTGTTATACAAGATCCCCTTGATATTCCCCTGGTTGTAGAAATCTTTGTCCTGCAACCCCCTCATCGCTACTTTAGGTGAGACTGCATCTGCTTCGCAAGTGTTGCCGAAAGGGCTAGTAGCTAGGGCTTGTTGGTGCACTCTTGGAGTGAACCCTGGGTCTGCCTCCATGCCAACATGCACCTAGACATTAACCAATTAGTTTTTGTTCTTCCTGTGGTGCCTAAACATTAACCAATTTCTCTTCCTCCTCCATACTCCCAGTTTCTCTTCTCTGTGTTCTCTATGTTCTTTGATGATATAAGTTGATATTGTTAGGAGGTGCCCCAATTAGTTGCATTGGCACAAATTTCCTCTATCGGTTGCATTAGCAACAAGAGATGGTAGCCCTAATAATTTGACCCTCCACCTGCACTATCACCAAGATGACACCATTGGATTGTGTGTTTCACTTTTCCAAAATTGTTGGTGAGTTTCCTTCAATTTTACAGTAATTTCTCTCCCTCACAAAAAAAAAAATCACCTTTCTTACTCTTGAGTTTACATTTCTTTACCTTCCCTCTTGCAAGCATGTACACTAAAAGATTCTCACAAAATGATTCCTAAATAGAGGTGGCCCACAATTCTATTTATTCTGATTATGAATTGTGTCAGTACTTCATGTAATAATTTTCACTTCATGTAATAATTTTAAGTACAAATTAGAAATAACTTCATGTAATAATTTTCAGTACTGATTAGAAATATATAAATTCAACAATCATAAAAACAAAATTCTTACGATACCTGAGGAGACTACATACAAACCTCATTTCAATTCGTAACACCTCGTTTCAATTCACAAGCGCATTCCCAATCTCTGGAAAACATCTTGGATCATACTTCTTCTTTCTTATTCTGTATCCAATGGCACATATTAACTTCACCACAGATCGTGACACTCCATTCTTCGCATCCCCTTCACAGGTCAATAAAAACATCTTTATTTATGAAGTCTTCATAAATCATCATGGTACTGATGTAACGAAAACACTTGCCAACCATGTCTCCTATGTATGTACCCTTTTTAACCCTTGCTTAAAATTGTACCATTTTTTAGCTTTGCTTTTCCTGGTGCACCTAAATATCTTTGTAAGTGCACACCTCGATCATTTCTATTTGCAACTATTGGTTGGCCAACTAATGGTCGTCGTAACCTTGATCTTGGAATGTAAGGCTCATACACTATTAAGAACCCATAAACCAATCTAAGTACCCTTTCTTGATGCCTCTTGATGATTGGCTGATGGTTGGCTATTAGAAGTACTTGTACTTGAGGATGATGGACTCAAGGGGGTGAGCTAACTGCCAATGAAGACGAGCTAGATGGATGGGAACTAAAACAATCTAATGAGTCGACCCAGTCTATGGGCTCAAAGAAAAAACTCACCCCTCCACACTCATCTTGAACTTGCTCAGTGGTAAACCCTGAGTATATGGTAGTAGTTCAAAAATTTATGAAGTGTGTCGTGGCTAGAACTGAACCAACATGACCAATGCTCTCGATGACCAATTTTTCATCTCTTGTAACTTCCGAACAAGCTTCCTAGTGGGCACCAAGTAAAGAGTAACCTACCAAGTTTTCTTATCATACTCCACATGTCCAAACAAATCTTACATGTTATGTGTTACCACGTTATTTTTATTTCTTTAATACCAATCGATACTGGAAAAAAAAAAGAAGTATAATTCTATTTCTTATTTGAAAATGTAGTTATTATTGTCCTAACTCATCAATCATATATAAAAAAAAAAAAAAACTTCATCATATAAAGAAAAAGTTGATGTAAAAGCTACTTCTAACAATAATATGTTTAATATAAAAAATCATTAGACTTCTCAAATAATATGTTTAATAATTAAATCGATTCCATTCTTCTCATGCTTTAAGAACCATCTTTAGGTATCGATTTTGCAAGAAATGGCATGAAGAGGAAAGATTGGATTTCCTTTCCATGGTTGCTATTCACAGTGATGCTTGGTTGGTTTTCATTGCTTTCTTTCATGGCCCTCACTTTAATCGGAATAAGAGTTATTTATTTAGTATCTAAGATATTTATTTAGTATCTATTTGTGCATTGTTTCTTACTAATTTTTTAGTAGCACAACACACCACTAATTTTATTTGGAGACATCTTTAAAATTTTGGTTCTTATTTTTTCTCTATTTACGTTATAATTTTTGGTGATTTTATCATAACCTTTCTTTCGATTTGCCTACACATAATAATCATCCAGATAGCCACAATGGAAGCTGAACTTGCATCCATATATGGTGGCACCATTCAACACTATTTTTATTAGGATTCATCATTAAAATTTTATTTTGATTTTGTCTTTATTTACATCATAATTTTTTTTATTTTATTTTACCGTCACTTTTCTTTCGATTTTCCTAGTTATAACAATGATCCAGATAGTTGTTTTGTATTTTGATTTTTTATTTATGGATGAAGGACTTAGTTAGCTAATTTTCTAAGATATATTTTAATTTTTTTTTTTTGATTTTACAATAACTTTTAATGATATTATAAATATCTTATAATGTTTTAAACATTTTAAATTTGAATAATGATATTAGAAGTGTCATCTTTTGAATTAGAAAACTCTAATGATTAAGCATATAGGAGCTTTGGCAGTGCAAGATATTAGATATTATTTAGATTTGTCTAGAAATAATAATTATCCAAATCATTAGAAGTGACGTCTTTTGAATTAAAAAACTCTAATGATGTTATAAATATCTTATAATGTTTTAAACATTCTAAATTTGAATAATAATACTTTTAAATTTATTGGTTTCTATACCTATGTTCTCAACTTTTTTTTTTAAATTTAATGTCTTGTGTAAGATATATATTCCCATAATTTAAACAATAAATACTTTTATTCTTACCATTATTTATAATAGATCGCGCACATGTACATATGAATTCTTACCATTACTTATTACTTTTATTCTGATACCCACATATGAATTCTGGTTTAATTGTTTCATTGATCTTCCATTAATTCATTATTGTTTAAGCATTAATAACTTAATTTAAGTACTTATAACCATACTCATATTAAAAGAATACTTGACTAATCCAGGGAGTCCCGGTACTTTTTCCACAATTTTTCTAGAACAAACTGTTTTTATGGATCAAACTGTTTTTATCAACATCGAAGGAGAAACCAGTTCAAAAACCTATACATAAACTACCCTCTGGGCAGGTACTTGTGGCTAATCAATTGTCCTTGTTATCTAAGAATTAGACAATTCTACGGTTTGAATCATTTGTCTATATGCACGACGAGTCTATACCAAGGTTTGCTATAACACCTGCCGTTCGTTCTCTGTGTCAACAATATATTCATAAAGCATGCCGCGACCCTATTAATAGAATGTTGAGGAAATGTATAAAGGATTCTTCTGTATGTTATGAATTTTCCTTAGTATCAACCTTAACTAATAGGATAAGGATAAGCAAAGATGAATTTTGTCTTCCCATTAACAGCGCCAACTTCCTCTATCTACAAGATTGATATCCAGTTGGTTCCATTCCATCTGAGTTTGACGCGTGCACAGAAAGTCAGAAGAATATATTAAATTTAGAATACTTTATCGGATGTACAAAGAGATATTATTCGAAAGTCTACACGT
>JZKD02S0522983.1:220137-260644 GCA_000966675.3 Picea glauca
ACTGGTCGACTGTCTCTGTATATTTCATAGACATTGTTTCAAAGTTCCGTCGCAAAGTTTGCAACTTGACGGTCTTCACTTTCTCGGTTCCTTGATAGATATTCATGAGAGTATCGCATGCTCCTTTGGCGGTGCTCTCGCCTTCAATTTTCAGAAAGATGGACTCATCCACCCCCTGAAAGATAAGACATAAGGATTTTTCATTTTTCTTGACCACTTTTGTGTAAGTGCGTCTCGCATCCCGATCCAATGCATCTCGATCTTCAGCTTTCAGCAAGGTAACTCCATCTTCGACAATCTCTAAGCATTCATGACAGCTCAGAAAAACTTTCATCTTGGATACCCAAGTGCTATGATTCTACCCGTTCAAAACAGGTGCTTTCATGAGAGCCTGGTTGCTCATGCTGGCCATTTTCTGGTCAAAAAATTATATACCGACGGCTAAAAAATAAATTTCACAGAAAAAAAACAGATTTGCAGTTCTTACAGATCTTGCTGAAAAACGTTTTGCAATTCGGCAAGCTGGATTTGCAGCCTGCTCTGATACCATGAAAAATGGACCTGCGGAAACAGAAAACAAAGTTGATACAACAGAGAAACGGTTTTAACAGAACCGCAGAACAAAATGCATAAAACACCACACGGATCTCATTATTTGAATTGATATATAAAGGAATTTACATGCAAGGAAATTCTTCGTAAACAACGAAGCGTCTAACAGCTAACTCGGCGATGAAAACAAGAAACCAACAACTGTAAGTTAACTAATCTTATCAAGGAGCGATTTGCTCAATCAAAGGAGCGATTTTCTCAACTTATTCGTCTAACACTTTATACTTTTATGAACGACATTAAGTAGGCATTTCCATTCACATATATGCAGTATTTATTTTAGGTTAGTTAGCATGGAGAAACATATGTTCTCAATTGTAAATCTTCACATATTTAACAAAATAGTTATTAAGTTACCTCACAAAATTGATTTTCAAGTTTGCAGAAGATCTGGCCAATCTTCCTTTGTCAGTCATTGATGAATTGCAAGTTGAATCATTGATCCGGTGTTGTCAAGTGATGAATTGCAAGTTGAATTAGAAGATGTACTATTTAATTTTGTTATAAAATGGGGCAGAAAAACCAATATTGAAGAAAGGACAGAAGTTTTTTTTAGCTATAACTATAACCTCAATAGTATGTAATTGTAAACTGTTGTACCACTAGTTAGGTCTTGATTCAGTTCTAATGTTTCTGAGCTATAAGGTTCATCCTTTTATCTAATACGAATACCCTCTACACTTTCTTGTTCTTATCTTTCTTCTCTGTATAATCTTATTTACTTCTTCTTTTGTCACGGTATCAGACCTTAGGATGTAATCCTCTTCACAGAGTCTTCTTCACAGTGGAGAGCAGCATCATCCTAGGAGGAAAATAAACAAAATCGGTATTAATAAAATGAAATAGACTAGGTAAATATAGTCGAAACCATAAACAACTTAGAAGAACTTACATTTCAGCGGTATAGAAATACCATGAAAATCTATCTAGGGTGAATCTAGTAGCCCTAAGAAAAAAATATATCTTCGGAGATCTCAAAGTTCCCTCGAGTCTCAAAATAAATATTACATCTCCGTTCAGAGGTAATTTGGAAGCGTAACTGTGGGGAAACCATAATATTTAAAAGAATAATTATATATTTACAACCCATTCTGGATCTAATATTTGAAAATTAATAACTCTAGTATAGATCATGATCTTGAAAACCACAGGTCGACTCCTAGATATTAAGCCGTAACAAACACATACCTAATTATGAGATAATGTCACTAACGAGGTTCTATTTTCGAATGGGGTTGTTACTCCCAGATTGTTTGGACCCAAAATAAAAACAATTAATAAAATTCGTTAGTGCCTGTTGAAGCTCTTAGAATAAATTTGAGGAAAATAAAGAAATTAAACTTTTGCGACCATCATAATCTAAACACCTTTGAGGAACAAATACATCTACTCAAAAAGAACTCCTACAGACTAACTCCTCGCGCAGAGAAAACTCACAGGGTAACTTCTCGCGCAGAGCAATACTATAGGGTGACTCCTCACGTAGAGTAAGCCTACAGGGTAACTCCTCGTTCAGAACAACTCTTAAAGAGTAGATATATTCGTAAAACTATCACAGAGAACTCAGTCTCTCATAACATAGTAGGTTTCTTAGAGAGAAAACAAGACTTAGAACAATCAATAGAGAGATAGATCAATCAATGGAGAGGGGGGGGAGGAAATGGAGTTAAAGAGAAATATGAACCAAGAGGTAAAGAGAGGGGGGGGAAGGGAGAGAGATGAAGGGAGAGAGAGATGAAGGAATGAATGATAAAGTGGGAGAGAAAGAGAGAGAGTAGGCTAGAGAGGGGGTGTAGAAGAAGAGGGGGGAGAGGGAGGGAGAGAGATGCAAAGGCAGGATTGAGGGAGGGATTGAGAGAGAGAGAGGAAAGAATGTGGGGAAAAGTTGGAGAGAATACAAAAAGAGTGATTGGCGTAGAGAGAAAGGGGAAGAAGGAGACAGGAATCAAAGGGAAGAAGGGGAAAAGATAGAGGGATTGGGAGAGAGAGGGGGGGAGACAAAAAGAGAGAGGGAGTGGGGGAAAGGGGGGAGAGAGAGAAGTGGGGATAGAGATATATTTCATGATAATAAAAATTTGTGTGTGTTTGTGTTTCTAATAATGTGTGCATTCTTGAGGAACATGTGCACATTCCTAAAGCATGCACATGATTTTTATTTCAATTATTTTTAGGAACGACGTTTTTGTACACATGTTTCTCAGAAGGCACGTGAATTCTTGAGAATGCACATGCGTTCATGGGAAATTTCTTACGTGTCTTGTTGAGTAGAGGTTCAGAGTTTTCCAAAACTGTCACATCATGAATGTGTGTGTGTTCCTAGAAATGTGCATGTGTTCCCACGAGTGTGTGTTCCTGCTCACCCTGTTTCCACTTTATCGTCCACCAACTTTGTGAACTCACCCAACATATTTAGATAATGAAAAATAGGGTTGCGTTGTAGCTACAACAACCACATACATAAAAATTAAAAAATTCTCCGGACTGATCTATTTTCGATACATATAATATTGTCCTCTAATAGAGATTCCAATCGAATACGTAATTTCACAAGTGACTTGCTTAACATATTGTCCCAAGAAACTAACAATTTTAAATAACATTTATGGTATTAAGGTTGAAAATTACCATGTGCTTCTTGCCTCACATCAGAGTGACTTATGAGTAAATGAGACTTGGACCCCACACCATTATTTGGTTATGGGATTTGTAGGGTTCTTGGCACCCTATTTGTTTTAAAGGAACCTTGATGGAGTTCCCTTGCGAACTTTACCCAAATGTATGCTTCAACATTGAGCCCTCTCTTGATATGAATAAATTGAATTTGATTGAAGACTTGAGAAAGCTTCTGGATACTTCTTATTATTCATCTAAATTTGTTGTTGGATGGGCTTCCGAGATCGTTGACTACTCATTTGACCATTGGTGAGTCCCCTAGCACTATCATTTTTTTTATTCCTACCTCCTTGTTAATGACAAGACCACACCATAGAGAGTATGCTTCTTCCATGCTGCTGGAAATATTTTCAAGTCCCCGAGAATATTTTACTATTTGGATTCCTTCAGGATCATGTATTATTCCCCTCATGCCTACCACCCCTTAAAATAAATTTGAAGGACATGGGGGTGGGATTTGATCCACTTACATGTGCGTAGGTCACGAGATCATTTAATATAATATCTTTGGGTGAAACCACACATTCGACCACTACATCAAGGTGTACCCATGGCTCCAGGAAATCCCTCATGGTAATTTAATCTTGGCCACCAATGAACAACTCCTCGCTCCTCACAAATGGGTCCAACCCCTTTAGACATCATTTTAATATTACTTATCATTATTATTAATAATAATATTTAAGTTATATCCATGGCACAAAGATTCCAAACGCATAAGTGCAATCATCCATCACATCGATTAAGGTGCAAGAGTAATCATCAATTTTATTCATTGTGCAAGGAAATATAATCACATAAATTCAATCATTCATCACAATAAATTTTCAGTTCGCGCAAGAAGTCTAATATCTAAAACAATCATTCATTACATGAAATTTTCATTTCACGCAAGAAGTCTAATATCTAAAACAATCATTTATTACATTAGATTTTCATTTCGCACAAGAATTCTAATATCTAAAATAATCATTCATTACATTATATTTTCATTGCGCGCAAGAAGTCTAATATCTAAAACAATCATTCATTACTAGTATTATGGTTAGTTCATGATTCTGAGATGTAAGTCATTCTACCAAGGTTATATCAGATTCAAATCTAGAGTGACATCAGGTCTCAACTACTTCAAGCTACTGAATCATTCACCGCTATGTAGCACAACTAAAATACATTTTGAAAATAAAAAGACAAGCTCACACCTGTGTTGGTATTTACTACGTAAAGAAAATCCCCACGGAACAAGTAGAGAAGTGTTTAAAATAAACATCAAGGCATTGTTATCCTCTTCTAGAGCTTGAAGAGACAAGGAACAATAACACAGAGGAGAGAGAATTCAACGTGATTTGATAAATATGAAGATTCTTAAAAACTGGCCAAACATAGAGGTGAAATGAAGCTCGTTGGGTAAGAAGGAAAATCGTAGAGGTTAAAACCCATCAAATACATAGAAGATGCATTCCTAACAGAGAGGTCTTTAAAGGAAACATCTAGGTTATAAAACCCATCCAAATTAGCAGAGGAAGAAAATATAAAGGGAATGTAGAGGGCAAAAACGAGTTCACCCAACAAGGAGACAATAGCTGAGTTGACCATTCCAAAAAAAATCCATAAGTGAAAGTCTCAGAGATGTAAAAAAAAACGTAGAGAGTATGGAAGGTAAATGAACGCCAGGGGGCTCGTAAGGCTGGGAGAAATGTAAACATCAAACGAAAATGGTTTTCTAAGAGAAATGCAGGGCAAAAGCACTAGGAGAACGACTACATTTTTCAAAAAAAGGGTCAGAGGTTTCATAGTAAAAACAAATTGCAAGCAGCAAGCATCTTATACGAACTAAGCCTCAACATATAATAGGAAAAATAAAACTAAGATTGCTCCCAATGATCTATACATCAATTTATACTTCAAAATGAAACTGTAGATATTAGGATTACAAATACAATCATTATATCACCAAGAACAGATGCGTTTTACAAACATTCAAACTTAGTTTCCATTAACATCAATATTCAAATCTATAAGATGACATATATTTTTTCAACAAATAAATAATTAAATATACAGTATTGTGTCCAAAAAATAGTGGTAATGCAGTTTTGCATCTATCTTGCAACCAATGCATGTCATTTCCAAGCTAGCACATCATCAATCCACCTTTGCATGCTTCCTAATTGGTGATAATTCACCGATACCTCTTAGCCAATTCTATGGGTACTCTTCTTCCCCCTTAGCCCCCGGAGCCACAAAGGGGCCATGCACACACAACCAAAATCCTCTAGCTCCCTGCTCACCTCGCAAGGTAGAGACAACTCTCTCTCTCTCTCGAACTAGATATCTTAAATCTCACAATTAAAAGAAGTCAAAATTTCTACAACATAACCTTAATCATAACTCGTGTGATCCATTCCTCCTCTCAGCCATTTTTTTTTATAGAATATCCTTAGTGACAACTTTCCATTTTCACATTTATTTTTATTTTTTTAATTTAATTAGGAATTATCCCCCCGATATAGTTGTCATCCATTCCCTTAGTTTCACAAGTAAATCAACAATTTAATTTAATTACAATTCAATTTCCCTCACCCATTCTAAAAGCGCTCCTAAAATCACTCCTAGTTGTCCCTTTATTCCCTTTATTTCCCATTTATGAATGGCTCATTTCTAAAAAGGAGTTGAGTTAAAATAGGAATGTTCTCTAGTTAGACTAGTCTTTACATACCTTTCTATGCTTACACCTTATTGTACGCTTTATTCCTTTCTTATTTTAATTTCCGATTTTGGTGTTTACTTGCACAATGTGTATTAAATCACTCTTTAGATTTTTTTATTTTTATTGATTTCTTAAATTGATTTTACTTCACCCCTGATTATTTACTTATAAAATAAGCTTTTAGTCTTCTCACTAATCTTAGACTTAGGATTAGTTAGATTTTTATTTGCACGAGCTTAGACCCTTATGGATTATGCTTAATAAATTCATTCTTTAGTTAATTAATTAATCAATTAATTAATTCGATAGGTGATCACGATTTTATAAGGTTTAACATTTCCTCTAAGTTTTCTAGGCCACTTAGGTTCTTTGACTCATTTTAAAAAAAAAATCGACGTGCCCTTCAAGACACACTCAGTGCTCCAAGGGTGTGACACACCTTTGATTCAAATTTTCTTAATTTCGCGACGTTCCCTTCAAGACACACTATGTGCTCCAAGGGTGTCACTCGGATTTGACTGGTTTTGGTAGTTTTCCAACCCCTGGAGTCAACACTCCATTTGGGTGACCTTGTGAGAGACTAAGGGCCTCTAAGGTATAAGGACCCTACCTTATTACACATCCCTTAGAATATTTGTGAGCAACTGTCCTAGTCTTCCCTCATGACATCGTGGATCTCGTGAAATATGTAATTGTTAACCTACAATTCGAGCCACGACATGAGTGCTAGTAGGCTATGACAGGGCTTCTACCACACCTCTCCCTCAACATATAGTTGTTGCACATGACCCATTTATTCCTTATGTGAGTCTAATTAGAAACCAATTGTCAGCCTGCATCCATAAACAAACACTGGAAATGATCCATAAACAAAACCATAATATACCCGATCATATGTAACATATGCATAAATAAAATAATCAAACAAATAAAATTCACTTCCTGACTCGATCAAGAGTACAAAGAGGTCCATTGATGCCATTGGAATCCTCAATATGTCAAGTGTCCTTCACATTCAGGGGAAAATCGTCAATAGAATATGTCAATACATAGATATCAAATAACATAACATCATAATCCATCAACATCATCATAAGAATCCATAAGCAAAATAGACAACATATACTAAAACTGGATCACTTGCACACAAGTGTCCTCAAATAATAAGCCAATAACATGTGCTCGCAAGAGAGAGATGTTTCATACACCCCCTCTTGTTTTAAATTTTGTCCTGAAGTTTTACAGTATATATATGCAGTAAATAAAGAATTTGACAAGATCTAAAAGTCTAACTATCAAATAAATATGGAAATTGTTGGCGCATATCTTATGTGTCCTCCCAGGTAGTTGACTGTGAACTATAATTTTCCCATTGGACCTTGACTTGATCGAATGTTAGACATTGCAGTTGTCCAATGCAATGGTCCATAATGCATATTGTCTTCATCATGAGTGCACCCTCGTCTGACACTTGCAAGGAACTCATGTCAAGCACATGGGTAGGATCACTAACATAATGTCTCAAAATAGATACATGAAAAACATCGTGCATACGCCTCAAAGAATCAGGCAAGGCTAGTCAATATGCCATGGGCCCTTTCTTTTCCACAAATTTGAAACGTCCCACAAACTTAGGAGAGTGTTTATAACCCTTTCCAAACTTGATTGAACTCTTGTGCGGTTTCACTCGCAAGAAGACTCAATCTCCAACTTCATAACTACAATCAACGCGATGCATATCGACATAACTCTTCTGCTGATATTCCTCTCTTATAATCCTTTCTCTTATCGTTTACATTTGTTCTTTCATTTCCTGGATCGCTTTTGGTCCTATGAGGACCCTATCCTGAAGTCGATCCCAACTTAAAGGCGTCTAACACGGTCACCCGTAAATAAACTGAAATCACGCCATCTTAATGGTGCTTTGATAGTTTTTGTTGTACGCAAACTCTACGAGTGTCAAGAACTCCTCCCAATAGTTATGTTGGTCCATCACGTACATACGCAACATATCTTCAAAAATTTGTTTCTCTCTTTTTGTCTTCTTGTCTGTCTCAAAGTGATACGATGTATTAAAGTTAAGTTGGGTTCCCAAGCCATCTTGGAAACTAGTCCAAAAAATTCTTGTAAACACTGATTCTCTATTGGATATGATCCTTTTAGGAACACCATGCAATCTCACAATATCATTGATAAAAACTCTAGCTATGTATGGCACATGATAGGTTGTACGCACATGAATAAAATGTGCACTCTTCATCAGAGTGTCTAATACCACGAAAATCGAATCGTGCCTCCTTGCCATCAACAACAATCCAACAATAAAGTCCATCAAAACGACCTCACATTTTGAGTCTAGAATATCGTATGGATGTAGTAATCCTGCTGGATGTCTATGTTTAGCCTTTACTTGCTAACATTCTAGACACCTCGCCACATAGTTAACTATGTCCACCTTCACTCCATTCTAGAAGAATAAGTGCTTAAGGTCTGCCCTCATCTTTGTGACTCCTGGATGAGCAATGTACACTTCTCTATGAGATTCGTTTAAGATAAAATTTCTCAAATCGTCCTTAGGCATTATGTAAATCTGGATATTATACCTCATGATTTTGTCTTTGTCCAAAGTATATCCTTCAAACCTAGGTACCAACACGGTGTCTCGTTTGATATTTTCCTTAACTTCTTTATATCAGTCATCGCCACGCTATATAGTTAGAATATTTTCTCAAATATTCATCTGAAGAGGTATCACTAAAAATATGTGTGGTCTCTAAATCAATGCATCTACCACTTTGTTCACTGTTCCTTTTATCTAGGTAATCTCAAAATTGCACTTGCTAAGAATTTTTGACCAATTCCTTTGTCGTGCGTTCAATTCACTATGCATAAAAATGTGTTGCAGACCACAATTTGGATTTTCTTCCAATCAGGTAGTGTCTCCACACTCTCGGGCCATACACAATGTCCAATAACTCTAGATCATGCATCACATAGTTCTCCTCATGCTTTCTTAATTTTCTTGAGATGTAAGAGATCACTCGACCGTATTGCATCATGACTCTGTCTAAGCCTTCCTTGGATGTGTCTTTTCATACCAAGAATTCCTCATCCATGTCAGGGACTTTTGATATTGACGTTGTCGTCAACAACTCCTTGAGGCTTAGAAATTCTTCTTTGCATTTCTCGGTCGATACAAACTTATTTTTTTTCTTCTGCAATTTCATAATCGGATTTGCTATCTTCGAAAAATCTTGGAAGAACCATCGATAATATCCTACTAAACCCATGAAGCTACATCCTTATCATACGTTCGTTTGTGCAAGCCATTCCATAATAGCCTCTACCTTCGCTAGATCCAAAACGTTGCCTTCGTCGGAGATAACATGCCCCAATTAATGAATCCTCGATTGATAAAAAGAGCATCTCGACAGTTTCCCATATAATTTGTTCTCTCGTAAACACTGTAGTACCAAGAACAAATGTTCATCATGTTATTTCGTCATTCGAAAATATATCAATATGTAGTCAATGAATAGTTGAAAACACTTGTCCAAGTATTCATGGAACACCCCATTCATCAAGCTCATGAATACCCCTAGGGTGTTTGTCAGTCCAAACCGTAAAACCATAAACTTGTAATGCCTGAACCTCGTCTTGAATGAGGTCTTAGGAATGTCTTCCTCTTTGATCCTTAACTAGTGATCTCATGATCTCAAGTTGATCATTCAAAACACAGGCGCGCCCTTCATTTGGTCAAAAAAATCGTCTATTCTGTAAATGGATATTGGTTCTTGATCGTTTCCTTATTCAATTGACGGTAGTCAATACATAGTCTCCATGACCCATCCTTATTCCATATTAAAATAGCAGGTGCACCTAAAGGTTACACGCTGAGACGTATAAGTCCTAGGTCCAATAACTCCTTCAGTTGCATTTTCAACTCCTGCAACTCAAGTGTTGACATCTGATAAGGCTCTCTTTCTATTGGTTCAATTCCAAGTTTTAGGTCAACTCTCTTTCGGGTGACAAACCTGGTATCTCTTCTAGGAACACATCTGTAAACTCTCGTACTACCTGAAGTTTTTCTAATCCTTTCTCCACACCCTTGTTGTTCAGTACTGAGATTGCATATAGCTTGCATCCTTTGCACATTCTCTTTCATAGTTGTAGGGAGGAAATGAACCTTAGGGAAACTCCCTGGATTTTTCCTACAATCACTCATCTATGTCCCTCATCATTGGTCAAACTCAATCGTTTCATCTTAGAGTTGAGTATATCATCATGCAATTCCAACTAGTCCATATTGATCATGACGTCATAAGATCCTAATATCATGACATACAGGTTGGCCTTTGTTACAAAATGTCCCAGGTTGAGGCTACAATGCATAACCTTTCCTCCAATCTTATTCCTGGCACCCAAAGACATTTACACATAGTTAAACTCCTCCTGTTTGACTTCCTTTATCTTAATTATTTTTAGCACTACTCTAGAAATAAATCTCTCTATAGCACCAGGATATATAAAAATACTAAAGGCATGGTCAGTGATGGTAGCTAACATCTTGAGCACAATAGAATGGTGCTCGGCCTAGCAGTTATTCATTGTTGCATGAATCTGGTGGGCCTTACCCAAATCACTAATGATAGTGTGTCTGGCTGACCCGATAGCTCTAGCCCTCTCAACTGGATAGTCACACTAGTAATGTGGCTCTCCACATGTCCAACATTTGGTCTTAGGTTTAGTAGTCCTTGTCACCAAAGTAGATGTTTCTGGACCACCATCCTGAAACCCCAATATGTTCTACTAAATAGGCCTAAAATGATGCTTCTATGGATGACAGTTGTTGGTGTTGTGGTCCTCTATAGGGAGTCCTTTGTTGAGGTGTCGGTCTTCATGGTTTCATGAACGTGGATCCTCTCGGAGTACCTCAAAACCATGATGAATGTATAACTTGTGTTTGATGTTGTTGCACACCATATGTCACCTGTCTCATCGATCTCATAGGAGTCCTGCCCTAACCCTCGATGATTAGCTCTTCCTCAACTATGATGGCCTTTTGGACTACATTGTGCAACATTTGAGGCATTGGGATCCTCTTTTTTGCACGAATGATGATGTTAAGGCCAAACACAAACTTGTTAACCTTGAGCTTCTCGGTGTTCAGATGTTTATCATACCTAAGAAACTCTATGATTGGGCCTCATACTCAGGCACAGTGTGACCACCTTGTCGCAAGGCATTGAAATCACTGAGTTGGTGCTCAATGAATTCCTATGACAAATACCTATTCGGGGACCGCTCCTTGAACAGTTCCCATGACACTTTTTTGATGACCATGTTCAGCTGTGGTAGGAGTGTGTTCCACCATAGAAGAGTTCTCCCATTCAACTGAAATATCACCATGCAGACTTTCTTGTTGAAGGTGTAGTCGCAAAGTGCGAAGCACATCGCCATATTCTCGAACCATGCATCAACGACTGCGCCATATGTGGAACCCAAGAACTCGAGAAACTTGACCTTCTCAAGTTCTATGTGAATGCTACCAATACTAGATGGGGTGCATTGTGGATCATCAAGGGATACAGGTTCCCTCGCCTTATCTCTATCTATATGGTTAATCAAGGCCTCTTACTTTGTATGAAAGGACCTCATCAACCCAACCACATCCCCCACAACAATATTCTCCTATCTAATGACGTGTTCCTCTCCCTAGCAGTTAGACCCCTCTGGCATGGATGCTACTAGAGGCGCCGCACCTCCTCCCCCACCACGTCATCAGCCTTCACGGAATCCTCTAACCATGATTACCTGCAGGGACACAATTCAATTTAATTAGTGATAAATTATTAATCAAGTGTTTAGTATAGTGGAAGGTGTAATGATCCCAATTTGTGAGGTTGAACCCACTCTGATACCATATGTAATTTTCCCTCTGTTACGACTAGGAAAAGATAATGACACATAATCAACAAGCATCATAAATGGAGATGCAATATCAACTCATCACGATCAACTAGAATCATCAATACTTTTAATCGCTCAACTCATGACATAAAGGTAACATAAGATAAGATAAGGATAACATAACGATAACATAAATATGACAAAAAGATACTACCCTCCCAACCTACCTTGCAAGGTTAGGACCTCCAAGAAACATAAGAAACACTCAAGCCAAGGATTCATTCGATTTATGTTGACCACTTAGGGTCTCAGGGATGACGAATGTTCTGAGGAACAATGAGGTGTATAAATCCCACTAACACAATCAAAGCTGCAATCAACTAGATCAAATCCATCAACCTAAACATCAATTAGTAAATCGTAAAGGTCAACATCAACTTATCTTCATACATCACATCTAATTCATGGTGCACAAGTATTCTAACTAACCATATAACCCATCATACATCACATTAAATCCAAGGCATGAGAGAAATCATCAATTATATTCATGGCACAAAGATTCCAATCACATAAGTGCAATCATCCGTCACATCGATTAAGGCCCATGAGTAATCATCAACTTTATTCATTGCGCGAGGAAATCTAATCACATAAATTCAATCATTCATCACATTAAATTTTCACTTCGTACAAGTCTAATATCTAAAACAATCATTCATTACATTAAATTTTCATTTCACGCAAGAAGTCTACTATCGAAAAGAATCATTAATTACATTCAATTTTCATTTTGCGCAAGAAATCTAATATCTAAAACAATCATTCATTACATTATATTTTCATTGCGCGCAAAAATTCTAATATCTAAAACAATAATTCATCACTAGTATTATGGTTATTTCATGATTCCGAGATGTAAGTAATTCTACCAAGCTTATATTAGATTCAAATCTAGAGCGACATTAGGCCTCAACTACTACAAGATATTCAATCATTCACCACTTTATATCACAACTAAAATACATTTTAAAGGACTTCACTTAATTAAGTAATACAGTAAGGTTTTAAGGCTAGATATCACATCCATACACAAGGTACCACACCATCTCACTAGACCTTAACACTAGAAGACAAGGTTTATTTAAAACTTCATTTAAGGAAATAATTAAAGCATCATCGCACCTGAGAAAAAATGGAGATAACTTCCATACTAACTTACATAAATATGTGCACAAGGATTTCAATGTTAGGTTAATTTCTAGTAGGAAACAAGGAGTCCTTCAAGTTGACAAATGTAAGAATTCTAGTATGTCGTACAAAAGCTGAAAGAAGCTACTGGAATACTATAAGGGAAATTTAGTCAAGTTCTTGCACAGAAAAATGCAGAATGAAAATTTAGTCAAGTTCGGGGTGATTTGAGAAAAGTGTAGATGCTTAAAAATTGGCCAAAGACAGAGGTGAAATGAAGTTTTCTTTGTAAGAACGAAAACCACAGAGGCTAAAACCCATCAAATACGCAGAAGATGCATGCCTAATAGAAAGGTCCTTAAAGGAAACATTGAGGTTATAAAACCCATCCAAATTTACGAAGGAAGAAAATGTAAAAGGGACGCAGAGGGGAAAAACGAGTTCTCTGAGAAAGGAGACAAAAGTTGGGTTTACCATCCTAGACAAAGAGTAGAAGTGAAATTCTCAGAGATATTAAAAAAAAATGCAAACAATATCGAAGGTAAATGAACATCAACGGGATCGTAAGGCTAGGAGAAATGTAAACATCAAATGTAAAGGGTTTTCTAAGAGAAACACAATGAAGAAGCACCAGGGGCATGGCTATGTTTTTTCAGAAAAAGGGCCGGAGGTTTCATAGTAAAAAAAAAAATCGCAAGAAACAAGAGTCTCATACAAACTAAGCCTCAACAAATAATAGGAAAAACAAAATTGATATCGTTCCCACTGATCTATACATCAATTTATACTTCAATAAGAAAATACATATATTAAGATTACAATATGCAATCATTATATCACCAATAACGCATGTGTTTTATAAACATTCAGACCGAGACTCCATTAATGTCAATATTCAAATCTATAAGAGTACATTGATTTTTGCAACACATAAATAATTAAATACACAATATTGTGACCAGAATATAGTTGTAATGGATTTTTGCGTCTGTCCAACAACCAGTACGTGTCATTTCCACGATTTCAACTCGTTAATATACCTCTCCTTCCTATTAATCAGTGAGACTTCACCGGTACCTCCCAGCCAATGCTAGGGGTACTCTTCTTCCCCCTGAGCCCCCCAAGATGCAAAGGGGCCACACACACACAACCATAATGCTCTAGCTCCTAGCTCGCCTTGGAAGGTAGATCCACCACTCTCTCTCACGAGTTGGGTATCCCAACTCTCACAAGTAAAACTAGTCAAAATTTATGTAGCACAACCTTACTCATAACCCCTGTAATCCATTCCTCCTCTCAGTCGTTTGTTTTATAGAATTTCCTTAGTGACAACTTGCCATTTGCACATTTAATTCATTTTTCTTTTAAATTTAATTAGGAATTATTCCCCCCATACACTTTTCATCTGTTCCATTAGTTGCACAAGTAAATACACAATTTAATTTAATTAAAAGTCAATTTCCCTCACCCATTCTAAAAATGCTCCTAAAATCACTCCTAGTTTTCCCTTTTTTCCCTTTATTTCCCATTTACGACAGACACCTTTCTAAAATGTAGCTGAGTCAAAATAGGAATGTTCTCTATTTAGACTACACTTTAGATACCTTTCTATGCTTACACCTTCTTGTACGCTTTATTCCTTTCTTATTTTAATTTCTAATTTTGGTATTTACTTTCACAATGTGTATTAAATCAATGTTTAGATTTGTTTTATTTTTATTGATTTCTTAAATTGATTTAACTTCACCCCTCATTATTTACTTTATAAAATTAACTTTTAGTGTTCTCACTAGTCTTATACTTAGGATTAGTTACATTTTTATTTGCATGACCTTAGACCCTTACGGATTATGCTTAATAAATTCATTCTTTAGTTAATTAATCGGTTCGACATGTGGTCAAGATTTTATAAGGTTTAACATTCGCTCAAATTTTTCTAGGCCACCTAGATTCCTTGACTCATTTTTTAAAATTCTGCGACGTGCCCTTGAGGACGCACTCAGTGCTCCAAGGGTGCCAATGGCCTTTGATTCAATTTTTTTCAATTTCATGACGTCCCCTTTAAGACGAACATTGTGCTCCAAGCACTCCACTCACCTTTGACTGGTCTTGGTAGTTGTACAACCCCTCGAGTCAGCGCTCCATTCGAGAGACCTTGTGAGAGATTAAGGGCCACTAAGGAATAAGGATCTTGCCTTATTGCATGCCTCTTAGACTCTTTGTGAGAGACTGTATTGGTCTTCCCTCATGGTATCGTGGATCTCTCGACTAGGTAATCATTAACCTACAATTCGAGCCACGATGGGAGTGCTAGTAGGTTGTGACAGGGCTACTGCCACACCTCTCCCTAAAGATATGGTTGTTGTGCATGGCCCCTTTACTCTTTATGTGAATCTGATTAGTAAGAAATCGTCAGCCTGCATCAATGAACATTGTCAATGATCCATAAACAACACCATAATATATCCAATCATATGTCACATATGCATAAATAAAATACTTAAACCAATAAAATCCACTCCCTGACTCGATCCATAGTCCAAGGAGGTCCATTCATGCCATTGACATCCTCAGTCTATCAAGTGTCTTGCACACTCGGGGGAAACTCGTCAATAACATCTGTCAATACATAGACATTAAATAACATAACATCATAATCCATCAACATCATCATAAGAATCTACAAGCAAAACAAACAACATATACTAAAACTGAATCACTTGCATGCAAGTGTCCTCAAAGAATAATCCAATAACATGTGCTCGCAAGAGTGAAATGTTACACATTTGTTTCCATGGGTGACAATAATTAACCATGGTTGACCACGGTTTACTATGGTTGACCACGTTAGGCCATGGTTTACTATGGTTGACCATGTTTGACTATGGTTGGCTATGTTTGACCATGTTTAATAATGGTTGACTATTGTTGAAGTTGTTTGAGCATGGTTGAGCATGCTTGTCAATGGTTGAATATGGTTCACGAGGTTGGACTATTGGAAATGATGGTTTGAACTGGTTGATTGTATTTGACTGTCATTAACCATGGTTAACATTATTTGAATTTAGTTCATTATTATCAACCGTGTTTTAGCATAGTTGACTATGGTTGAAGAAGAGTGATCCTAGTTTAGTATGGTTGACCATGTTTCCCTATGGGTTATAATGGTTGACCTTGGTAGTGCATTTTTTATTATAATTGACTTTAGTCGATCATTCTAGACTAATAATATTTGAATATGGTTAATTATAATTGACCACTGTTGACTATGGTTAAGCATGTGTGAAGTCCATCCTTAACTTGATTGAGTTTTGTTGATTATCAACTTTCATTTACTAAGTTTAACTATATTTGAATTTGGTCCACTATGGTTGACCTTGGTTGGCTATAATTGACATGTTTTGTTATAGTTGAGTGTGATTTACCATGTTTGACTATGGTTGAGTGGTTGACTATTGTTGACCTTGGTTGATTATTCTTGACTTTGTCTAGCCATGTTTTCTTATAGTATACCATGGTTGACCGTTCTTTACTATGATTGACCACGATTGACTATTTTTACTATGCGTGACTATAGTCACACATGGTTTAACATGGTTTACTATGTTTGACTATGATTGACCATATTTGATTATGGTTGGCCAATGGCCATGGTTGACTATGGTTGGACATGGTAAACCATATTTGACCGTGATTAACAATGATTGACTATGGTTGAACATGTATAACCACGATTTAATATGGTTGTCCATATTTGACTATTGTTAACAATGGTTGGCTATGTTAGACCTTGTTTAACCATGGTTGACTATGATAGACCATATTTAATCATGGTTTTTTAAGTTTGACAATGGTTTACTATTGTTCACCAGTTTGACTATGGTTAATGATTGTTTGACCATGGTTGATTGTGTTTGACCATTGTCAACCATGGTCGATTTTTTTTTACTATAGTTGACTATGCTTGATCACATTTGACTATGGTTTAGTGCACTTGACTATGGTTGAATTTCTATAGTCCTCATCGTTATGTTGCATTCCAAAGTTCATGAAGGGTTGACCATGAATTCATGAAGTGTTGATCATGGTTAATTATGGTTGTCCATGTTCTACTATGGTTAACCATGTTTGACTATGGTTAATTATTGATGATAATGTTAACTTTGGTTAAGTATCATTGACTTTGTATTTAGATATAACTTTAATATGTAAGAATAAAGTATCAATAATGAAATTTCACACTACCCAACTCTTCCACGGTTACTAGTTAGCACACCACTAGTGCTGAGATTAAATGGTGAAAACACCTATCTATCCGTGGCTAAAGAAATATGGAATATGAAATGTACACGAAGAGATAAAGTTCGACCACTTCCTCTACTTATTCGGATCACCATAAAACAGATGCCAAGACACCATATGAAATGGATCTTATCATCATCTGCATATGCGTACAACATTCTGCATCCATAATAGGATCCCCTCAACTTCCTTAACCGTTGACGAACACGCAACATAGATAAACCACACACCACAATGAATCAATCAATTGGTGGCACCGTTAACAATCAACAGTTAGTGTAATTATTACTCTATTATTTATTTTTTTAATTTGTAAATTATATATTATTACTATATTTTTAATTTCATAAATTTGTAAATTGTTATTTTTTTAGTTAACATTATATATTATTACTATATCTAAATGAAATTATATATTATTAATGTATTTTTAATTTTGTATTAGTAAACGGTCTTATATATGTTGATGATTGTTAGAACATTAACTGTTGATGAGAGTTAGAACATTAACAAAGATGACAGATACCCATACACGAGATAGATGGAATGAATGTTCCAATTTTATCAATACTCCGTTATGAATTTTTTTTACTATTGTTGTCTATGATTGATCATGTTTGACTATAGTTTAGTACACTTGACTATGGTTGAATTTATATAGTCCTCATCGTTATGTTGCATTCGAAATTTCATGAAGGGTTGACCATGAATTCATGATGGGTTGACTATGGTTAATTATGGTTGTCCATGTTCTACTATGGTTAACCATGTTTGATTATGGTTAATTGTTAATGATAATGTTAACTTTGGTTAAGTATAGTTGACTTTGGTTAAGTATCATTGAATCTGTATTTAGATATAACTTTAATATGTAAGAAGAAAGTATCAATGATGAAATTGCACACTACCCAACTTTTCCACGATTACTAGTTAGCACACCACTAGCGTTGAAATTAAATGGTGAAAACACCTATCTATCCTTGGCCTATAGGAAGATGGCATATGAAATGGAAGCGAAGAGAGAAAGTTCGACCACTTCATGTACTTATTCGCATTTCCATAAAACAGATGTGAAGACACCATACGAAATGGAGCTTATCATCATCTGCATATGCGTACAACATTTTTCATCTACAATAGGATTCCCCCAACTTCCTTAACCATCGACAAACAATGAATCAACCATACACCACAATGAATCAATCAATTGGTGGAAAAGTTAACAATCAACAGTTAGTGTAATTATTACTATATTTTTAATTTTATAAATTTGTAAATTATATATTATCACTATATTTTTAATTTTATAAATTTGTAAATTGTTATTTTTTAGTTAACATTATATATTATTACTATATTTAATTGACATTATATATTATTAATCTCTTTTTTATTAGTAAAAGGTCTTATATATATGTTGATGAGTGTTAGAAGATCAACAAAGATGACAGATACCCATAGACGAGATAGATGGAATGAATGTTCCAATTTTTTCAATTTCTACAGGAAGATGGCATATGAAATGGATGCAAAGAGAGAAAGTTCTACCACTTCATCTACTTATTCGCATTGCCATAAAACAAACGCCAAGACACCATATGAAATGGATCTTATCATCATCTGCATATGTGTACAACAGTCTGCATCCACAATAGGATTCCCCCAACTTCCTTAACCGTTGACGAACATGCAACATAGATCAACCATACACCACAATGAATCAATCAATTAGTGGTATAGTTAACAATAAACAATTAGTGTAATTATTACTATATTTTTAATTTTATAAATTTGTAAATTATATATTATTACTATATTTTTAATTTTATAAATTTGTAAACTGTTATTTTTTAGCTAACATTATATATTATTACAATATTTAATTGACATTATATATTATTAATGTCTTTTTAATTTTGTATTAGTAAAAGGTATTATATATGTTGATGAGTGTTAGAACATTTATAAAGATGACAAATAGCCATAAACGAGATAGATGGAATGAATGTTCTAATTTCTTCAATACATAACATCATAATCCATCAACATCATCATAAGAATCCACAAGAGAAGCAAGCAACATATACTATAATTGGATCACTTGCACGCAACTGTCCTCAAAGAATAAGTGAATAAAATGTGCTCACAAGAGAGGGATGTTACATACACCCCCTCTTGTTTTAAACTTTGTCCCAAAGTTTTACACTATATATATGAAGTAAATAAAGCATCTGGAAAGATCTAAAAGTATAACTATCAAATAAATATGGAAACAGTTGGCGCATATCATATGCATCCTCCTAGGTAGCCGAGTGTGGACTATAATTGTCCCACTGGACCTTGACCTGATCGAACGTTCGACGTCACAGTTGTTGAATTCGATGGTCCAAAATGAGGATTGAATCCATCATGAGTGCACCCTCATCCGACACCTGCAAGGAACTCATGTCAATCACATCGATAGGATCACTAACCTAATGTCTTAAAATAGATACATGAAAAACATCGTGCATACGCCTCAAGGAATTAGGAAAGGCTAGTCGATAGGCCACAAGCCCTTTCTTTTCCACAAATTTGAAATGCACCACAAAATTAGGAGAGCTTAGCACCCTTTCCAAAATTAATCGAACTCTTGTGTAGTTTCACCCACAAGAATACTCTATCACCAACTTCATAACTAATATCAACCCAATGCACATCGAATTAACTCTTCTATCGATCTTGCGCTTCTTTAATCCATTGTTTTATCATTTTCATTTGTTCTTCCAATTCTTGTATTGATTATGGTCCTACCAGGACCCTATCCTCAAGTCGATCCCAGCTCAAAGGCATCTGACATGGTCACCCGTAAAGAAACTCAAATAATTCCATCTTAATGGTGCTTTGATAGTTGTTGTTGTGCGCAAACTCTACGAGTGGAAAGAACTCTTCCCATCGCTTTCGTTGGTCCATCTCGTATGTATGAAACATATCTTTAAAAAATTGGTTTGTTCTTTCTGTCTTCTTTTTTGTCTCACGGTGATACTCTATACTAAAGTTAAGTTGGGTTCCCAAGGCCTCTTTGAAACTAGTCCAACAACTTCATGAAAATAATGATTCTCTATCGGATATGATCCTTTTAGGCAATCCATGCAATATCACAATATCGCTGATAAACTCTAGCTATGTATGGCACCTGATACATTATGCACACAAGAATAAAATGTGCACTCTTCATCAGAGTGTCTACTACCATGAAAATCAAGTTGTGCCTCCTTGTCGTCAATGAAAATACAACAATAAAGTCCATCAAAATGACCTCCCATTTAAATTACGAAATAGTTTGTGGATGTAGTAATCTTGCTGGATGTCTATGTTCAGCCTTTAATTTTTGACATTCCAAACACCTCACCACATCGTTAACTATGTCTAACTTCATTCCTTTCCAGAAGAATAAGGGTTTAAGGTATGCCCTCATCTTCGTGACTCCTGGATGAGCCATGTACACTACTCTATGAGCTTTGTTTAAGATCAAACTTCTCAAATCGTCTTTAGGCAGTACATAAATTTGGTTATTATATCTCATCAGTCTGTCGTTGTCCAAAGTATATCCTTCAAACCTAGGTACCAGTCATCATCACGTTGTATAGTTAGAATATTTTCTTGAAGATTCATCTAAAGAGGTATCACCAACAATATATGTGGTCTATGAGTCAACGCATATTCCACTCTATTCACTATTCATTTTATGTAGGTAATCTCAAAATCGTACTCGCTAAGCATTTTTGACAAACTCCTTTGTCACGCATTCAAGTCACTTTGCGTAAAAATGTGTTGCATACCACAATTGTCCATTTTTATTTCGAATTTCCTTCCAATCAGGTAGTGTCTACACACTCTTAGGGCATACACAATGGCCAATAACTCCAAATCATGTGTCGTGTAGTTCTTCTCATGCTTTATTAATTTCCTTGAGATGTAAGTGATCACTCAATTGTCTTGACTCAAGACTCTGCCTAAGCCTTCCTTGGATGCCTCTATGCATACCAAGAAGTCCTCGTCCACGTCGATGAATTTTAATATCGGTGTTGTTGTCAACAACTACTTGAGCCTTCAAAATTCTTCCATGCATTTCTCGGTCCATACAAAATTCTTGTTTTTCTTCTGCAATTTCGTAATCGGATTTGATATCTTCGAAAAACCTTCGACGAAACCTCAATAATATCCTTCTAAACCAATGAAGCTACATACCTCGAGTATGTTTTTTAGTGCAGGCCATTCCATAATAGCCTCTACCTTTGTTGGATCCACAATGTTGCATTTGTCGGAGATAACATGGCCCAAATAATGAATCCTCGATTGATAAAAAGAGCATTTCGACAGTTTCCCGTATAATTTGTTCTCTCGTAAAAATTGTAGTACCAAGCACAAATGTTCATAATGTTCTTCTATCATCTGAGAATATATCGATATTTCCTCAATGAGTACGTGAACAAAATTTTCCAAGTATTTGTGGAACACCCCATTCATAAAGCTTATGAATACCCCTAGGGCGTTTTTTAGTCCAAACGATAAAATGGTAAACTCGTAATGCCTGAAAATTGTCTTGAATGCGGTCTTAGGAATTTATTCCTCTTTGATCCGTAACAAGTGATATCCTAATCTTAAGTTGATATTTGAAAACGCAGTCACGGCCTTCATTTGGTCAAAACATCATCTATTCTTGCAAATGGATATCGATTCTTGATCCTTTCCTTATTCAACTGATGATAGTCAATACAGAATCTCCATGACCCATCCTTCTTCCACATGAAAATAGCAGGCACACCCTAAGGTGACACACTGGGACGTATAAGTCCCAGGTGCAACAACTTATTCAGTTGCATTTTCAACTCCTACACCTTAGGTTTTGACATCTAATAAGGTGCTCTTTCTATCGGTTCAGTTCCAGGTTTTCGGTCAATTGTAAACTCCAATTCTCTTTCAAGCGACAAACCTGGTAACTCTTCTAGGAACACGTCCACAAACTCTCATACTACCAGAAGGTTTTTTAATCCTTTCTGCATGCCTTTGTTTTTTAGCGCTAAGATTACATATATCTTGCATCCTTTGTGCATTCTCTTTCATAGTTGTAGGAAAGAAATGAACCTTATGGAAACTCCCTAGTTTCTTCCTACAATCACTCATCTTTGTCCCTCATCATCATTCAAAATCAATCATTTTTTCTTACAATTGAGTATCGCTTCATGTGATTCCAACTAGTCCATACCGATCATGACATCATAAGATCCTAATATCATGAAGTACAAGTTATAATTCATTACAAAATATCCCAGGCTGAGGCTATAGTGCATAACATTTCACCAAACCTTCTACTTGGCACTCAAAGCCATTTTCATGTATCTAAATTCCTCCTGTTTGACTTCCTTTACCTTAATTATTTTTAGCGTTGCAATAGAAACAAATCTATTTGTAGCACCAGGATCTATCAAAATACTGAAGGTATGGTCAGCGATGGTGCCTGACGTCTTGAGCATAATAGACTGGTGCTCAACCTGGTGGTTATTCACTGCTGGATAAATATGGTGGGCCTTTCCCAAATCTCCAATGGTAGTGTGTTCGACTAACCTGACAGCTCTGGCCCTCTCAACCGAAAAGTCACATTGGTAATGTGGCTCTCCACATGTCCAACATCCAGTCTTAGGTATAGTACTCATGGTCCCCAAAGTAAATGTTGCTGGCCCACCAGCCTGAAGTCCTGGTCTATTCTTTGAACAAGCCTAAATTGATGCATCTATGGACGACATTGTTGTTGGTGTTGTGGATCTCTATAGGGATTCCACTTCTGAGACGTTAGTCATCTTGGTGTCATACATTGACACCCTGGGCACCAGATGAATGTCTAGCTGTTGTCTGATACTACTCCGCACCAGATGAAGGTCTAGCTAGTGTCTGATACTGCTGCGCACCAGATGTCTAGCTCGTGTTTGATGTTGTTGTGCACCAGGTGTTGCATGTCCCATTGGTCTCATAGTATTCCTACCCTAACCCCCACTGATCAACTCTTCCTCAACTATGAGAGCCTTCTAGACTGCATTGTGCAACATCTGAGTCATTAGGATTCTCACTTTCACATGAATGATGACATTAAGACCAAACACAAACTTGTTTACCTTGAGCTTCTCGATGTTTAGATGTAGAGCATACCTAAAAATATCCATAAATATATCCTCATACTCAGGAACCATATGACCACCTTGTCGTAAGGTGTTGAACTCATTAAGTTGATGCTCAATGAATTCCTATGAAACATATCTCTCCCGAAACCACTCCTCGAACAATTCCCACGACACTTCTTCGACAACCATGTTTAGTTGTGGCAGGAGCATCTTCCACCATAGAAGAACGCTCCCCTTTAGCTGAAATACCACCATGCAAACATTCATGTTGGAGGTGTAGTCGCAAAGTGTGAAGCACATCACCATGTTCTCCAACCATGCCTCGACGACTTCGTTGTCCGTGGCAACCAAGAAATTGGGAAACTTGACCTTCTCAAGTTCTCTGTGAATTCTACCAGTACCAGCTGGGGCGCGTTGTGGATGATCACAGGGTATAGGAACCCTGGCCTCATCTCTATCTAGAAGGTGAATCAAGGCCTCTGACATCCTCTTAAAGGACCTCATCAACCCAAGAACATCCCCCACAACAATCTTCTCCTGTCTAATGACTTGTTCCTCTCCTTGGTTATTAGACCCCTTTGGCATGGATTCCACTGGAGGCGTCACACCTCCTCCCCTATCAACACATCATCTACCTCCACGATATCCTCTAACCATGATTACCTGCAAGGAAACAATTAAATTTAATTAGTGATAAATTATTAATCAAGTGTTTAGTAGACTAGAAGGTGTAACGATCCTAAGTCATGTGGTTGAACCCTCTCTGATACCAAATGTAAAGGCCTCTCTGTTACAACTAGGAAATGATAATGACACATAATCAATGAGCATCATAAATGGTGACACAAGATCAACTCATCACGATCAACATGAATCATCAATATTTTTAATAGCTCAACTCGTCACATAAAGATGACATAAAGATAACATAAGGATAACATAAGGATAAAATAAATATAGCATAAACATGACATAAAGATACTACCTTCCTGACCTACCCTGCAAGGTTAGGACATCCAAGACACATAAGCAACGATCAAGCCCATGATTCATCTGATTGATTTTGACAACTTAAGGTCTCAAGGCTCACAACTATTCTGAGGAATAAGGAGGTGTCTAAATCCCACTAACACAATCAAATTCGTAATCAACTAAGACAAATCCATCAACCTTAACATCAATTAATCAAGCTTAAGGGTCAACATCAACTTATTATCATACATCACATCTAATTCATGGTTCGAAAATATTCTAACCAACCACATAACCCGTCATACATAACATTAAATCCAAGGCACGAGAGAAATCATCAGTTATATTCATGGCACAAAGATTCCCATAACATAAGTGCAATCATCTGTCACATTGATTAAGGAACAAGAGTAATCATCAATTTTATTCATTGCATGAGGAAATCTAATCATATAAATGCAATCATTCATCACATTAAATTTTCACTTCGCGCAAGAATTCTAATATATAAAACAATAATTCATTAGATTAAATTTTCATTTCACGCAAGAAGTCTAATATCTAAAAAAATCATTCATTACATTAAAGTTTGATTTCATGCAAGAAGTGTAATATCTAAAACAATCATTCATTACATTATATTTTCATTGCGAGCAACAAGTCTAATATCTAAAACAATCATTCATCACTAGTATTGTGGTTATTTCATTATTCTAAGATGTAAGTAATTCTACCATGGCTATATTAGATTCAAATCTAGAGTAACATCATGTATCAACTACTTCAATCTACTGAATCATTCACCGCTTTGTAGCACAACTAAAATACATTTTTAAGGACTTAACTTATTTAAGTAATACCGTAAGGTTTCAAGGATAGATCTCACATCCATACACAAGGTGCATAAAGAAAAAATAATTAACTTCATCACACTTGAGAAAAAATGGATATGAATTCCATACTAACTTACATAAACATGTGCACAAGGATTTCAATGTTAGCTTAATTTCCAGTACAAAACAATGAGTGCTTCAAGTTGACAAATGTAAGAATTCCAGTATGTCCTACAAAAGATAAAAGAAGTTACCATAATAATATAAAGGAAATTTAGTTAACGTCTGGCTACCTTCCTTTAATAGTGAAGTTTTGGGTGGATTAACAAGTCAAGGGTACATGAATTTAGAGTTTCATGTCTGCCAACATGGCGTTAAGAAAAGACAAAATTCACAACCAAAGCTCAGACACTGAATCTATGTTGTCATTAAATATCATGAATATGTTGTTGGCAATTAAGAAAGGGTCATGGATCAACTGAGTCACCGAGAGATAAACCTAATTGAAAACCAAGAGTGGGTAACTTCTCGTCAAAGCGTGGAGATAAAAGAGAAATTTCCTGGAAAAAGTGAGCAAAAATGCAGAGGGTTCAACAAGGTTTCCATGCTAGGTGTATATTTAAAAAATATGTAAAGATATTAATCGAACTCAGAGAAAACTCCAGATGATGGAAGTTGGGAGAAATCCTTGGGAAAAAATGCAGAGAAAAAAACCAAGTAAAATCATAGAGATAAATCATGGAAATAAAGCGTCAGGAGGTTGGTCTAATTTTGGAGAAAATTTAATACGATGCATAGAGATAATCATGGATTAAAAATGCCAAGAGGGAGCTCTAATTTGGGTGAAAATTTAATGCCATACATGGAGATAATTTGGGGATTAAAACACCAAGAGGGAGCTCTATGAATTTTATAGAGTCAAGTGATGTAAATGCGTTGGGCAAGGGAAGAAAGGCACAAATCCTTTTCTTCAGAAAGAGAAGAGAAGAAAGAACACCAAAATCATCGAGCACAAGTGCATAGAGGAAAAACCACATATCTTGGGGGGTTGAGATGTTGGGTAAGGGTAGAAAATGCCGAGAATATCCCGTGCTCAAATTTACTACGTAAAGGATATCCCCACAACACAACTAGAAAAGTCTTTAAAACAAACATTAACACATTGTTTTCCTCTTCTATAGCTCGTAGAGGCAAGGAACAAAAACACAAAGAATAGAGAATTCAGTGTAGTTTGAGAAAAACGTAGATGCTTAAAAAATGGGCAAACATAGAGGTCAAATGAAGTTTGTTGTGTAAGAAGACAAATCGCAGAGGATAAAACCGATCAAATATGCATAAGATGCATGCCTAACACAAATGTCCTTAAAGGAAATGCTAAGGTTATAAAACCCATCCTAATTCACAGAGGAAGCAAAAGTAAAGGGAATGCAGAGGGGAAAAACAAGTTATGCGAGAAAGAAGACAATAGCTAGGCTGACCATTCTAGACAAAATGCAGAAGTGAAAGTCTCAAAGATGTTAAAAAAAACGTAGAGAAGATTGAAGGTAAATGAGTGCCAGGGGGCTCTTAAGGCTGGACAAAATGTAAACATCAAACGTAAAGCATTTTCTAAGAGAAATGCAGTGCAAAAGCACTAGGGGCATGAATATGTTTTTCATAAAAAGGGGCGGAGGTTTCATAGTAAAAAAAAATCGCAAGAAACAAGAGTCTCATACAAACTAAGCCTCAATAGATAATAGGAAGAAAAAAAACTGAGATTGCTCCGAGTGATCTATAAATCAATTTATACTTCAATAAGAAATTGTGGATATTAAGATTACAATATACAATCATTATATCACCAAGAAGGCATGTGTTTTATAAACATTCAGACCAAGACTCCATTAGTGTAAATATTCAAATCTAGAAGATTACATTGATTTTTTGCGAAACATAAATAATTAAATATACAATACCGTAACCAAAAAATAGTGGTAATGGAGTTGCACGTCTGTCTGACAACCAGTGCATGTCCTTTCTAGGATTTCACCTCATCAATCCACCTTTTCTTGCATGCTACTTGATGAGACTTCACTAGTACCTCCCAACTAATTCTAGGTGTACTCTTCTTCCCACTAAGCCCCCCGAGCTGCAAAGGGGCCAGGAAGACACAACCAGAATCCTCTAGCTCCCAACTTGCCTTGCATGGTATATCCATCGTTCTCTCTCTCTCTCTCGAGCTAGGTATCCCAACTTTCACAAGTAAAACTAGTCAGAATTTATGCATCATAACCTTACTCGTAACCCATGTGATCCATTCTTGCTCTTAGCCATTTGTTTTATAGAATTTCCTTAGTGACAACTTGCCATTTGCCCATTTAATTCCTTTTTTTTTTAATTAGGAATTATCCCTCCCATACACTTGGCATATGTTTCATTAGTTGCACAAGTTAATCCACAACTTAATTTAATTAAAAGTCAATTTCCCTCACCCATCCTAAAAGCGCTTCTAAAATCACTCCTAGTTGTCCATTTATTCCCTTTATTTCTCATTTATGACTAACGACTTTCTAAAACGGATTTGAGTTAAAATAAGAATGTTCTCAAGTTAGACTAGACTTTAGATACCTTTCTATGCTTACACCTTCTTGTATGATTTATCCCTTTCTTATTTTAATTTCTAATTTTGGTATTTACTTGCTCAATATGTATTAAATCACTCTTTAGATTTGTTTTATTTTAATTGATTTCTTAAATTGATTTTACTTCACACCTCATTATTTACTTTATAAAATTAGACTTATCACTAATATTAGACTTAGGGTTAGTTACATTTTTATTTGCACGAGGTTAGACCCTTAGGGATTATGCTTAATAAATTCATTCTTTAGTTAATTAATTAATCAGTTAATTAATTAATTAGTTAAATAATTCGAAAGGTGCTCAAGATTTTATAAGGTCTAACATTCTCTCAAAGTTTTCTTAGCCACCTAGATTCTTTGACTCGTTTTTAAAATTTAGCAACATTCCCTTGAGGATGCACTCAGTGCTCCAAGGGTGCCACTCTCCTTTGATTCAATATTTTTTAATTCCAGGACGTTCCCTTCAAGATGCACTCCATGCTCCAAGGGTATCACTCACCTTTGACTAGTTTTGGTAGTTTTGCAACCCCTCTAGTAAGCACTCCATTCAGGCGACCTTGTGAGATACTAAGGACTACTATGGAATAAGGATCCTACCTTATTACAAACCCCTTAGAATATTCTTGACCGACTGTCTCAGTATGCCCTCATGGCATCGTGGATCTCTCAAACTATGTAATCATTAACCTACAATTCGATCCATGGTGGGAGTGCTAGTAGGTTGTGATAGGGCTACTACCACACCTCTCCCTCAACATCTGGTTGTTGTGCATGGCCCCTCTACCCCTTATGTGAATCTGATTAGAAAACAATCATCAACCTGTTGTTGGAGCCGCCCTTGTTTTTCACCTCGCGCAATTTTCAATTTTTGATATTTGAGATCTAAAGTTGTTTTTCTTGTTTCCTTCCTAAATCTTAAAACCCTGAAGTCTTGTCGCTTGGATAGCAACGCTTTTTCACTTTAAAAGAAAACAGATCCTTTTTTCACAAAGTATGTTTTCTCTTTTGTTTTATTTCGGGATATCGCAAGTCAGACACTTTAAAAGCTTAGAATTCACAAGTCCCGAGTCGCGAATGCTGCGAACTCACCTCTAATTTTCACCCAAGACTTTAACTAGGGTAAATTTCCTAACTCATGAGTGGACGTTGTCGGGGGTTCGCGTCTCAGCATTCGTTAAACCCAGGTTTCTGTTCTTACAAACCCGAGAGCCGAGAACGCGATAACCCTGGTCAAGGATTAAAGGTAAAACTAACCATGGTTAATTTTGGTGCTCGCCATTTTTCCACTCGTCACTTTCTTTCATAAAGTTAAGGCATCTAAAATGCCGACTCACGAAGTTGCGACATGACTAAGGCAGGATTAATTAGTAACCTATTTTAAGATTTTCTTCACGTACCTTGAACCTTAATTATCGCCATATCGTGGTATAGTGACTCGGCACACCTTTCCCCCAAAAATCTGTCTTCAAACTCCCGAGTCGCGATATGGAGAATAGATTAATTATGCAATTAATGACTCTCCAAATCATGATTACTATTAATTGAATCTTAGTAGGCCCTCGTAGCCTCGCGAGTTAAAGATTCGAATTGTTGAAAGGAAATCCACGATGCAGCGATAAGTGAGAAAATGGTTAACATTGCTAAGTTTGAAATTTTAAATTTAAACGAGATGAGTCTCGTCCCGCGCATCGAGGTTTGTGCATTTCCCAAAGCACCTACTACTCTCCATAGCCCGACTGCCTGTCAAACCACCGAACATTGATGACATTAATGAAGAATTAGGGTAAATCCACGAATAAACAAAATCGGATTTACGCATTCAATGGTTTCTAAATTACGATTTGACAGACTTAATTCAAATAGTACAGAGTTTTCAAATATAAACGGGAGTTTCATTTTATTTTAAACATTTCTCATAATCTTATAGAACACGCCTTCCTCCGAGTGAACCAGTTTTCTGCATGTATACACAGGTGTATTGCAGAAGAGTGAAAAAGAAAGCGTCAGCCATGGCTCCAAGGAGAGAAGCGAAAGAAAATGTCGAGGTTGCAACGCAGGGTCCAGAAAACGTCTCAGATACTTCGCCTCGGACTCGCGGCTCAGTACCCACCTGGTCATTTATTTCAGACATTCTACAATCCGAGTTGGTAAACTATTCAGACTCATATGACGATGACAATGATATTGTAAAGGACGACCTGAACACTAAGTACAAGACAATTGTCCAGTCGGGGATGCACCTGGTTGCAACCAGACCTCGGTTGCTCCCATACTACGACATGATCCGATGGGCATTGGATCACATCGACCTACCCACCAGAACTATCGTAAATGACCGACGGACCATGGTCGGGACTTTCATACCTGAGCATATCCAATCTATGTATAAGCTACTGACGACTTCTGAATATATATATGGCAATGAATTCCTGGAGAAATTCAAAAAGAAGGAGTGCGAAGAATATGATAAAACCATGCCGGGTTTGGTAAAAGACTGGGTTTCGCGCTCCGTGACATTCAGAGCGAATGACAAGGGCGTGTATTCAATTTCTTCGCTGGAGCCACAGTATATGTCTGTGGTGATGATGACGTGCCGACTTTTAGGATTTGAGGATACCGCGCATTTTTACATCCAGTGGGTACCTCTCATCTTTCGGGTAGCAGAAGGTGGCTCATTTAATTGGGCGAAGATGCTCTCCGACAGTTTGTTCAACAGGGTCACAGAGTACCGGGACAAAAAATCAGCCGGGAGACCATCCGGATTCTTCATGCATGGGTATATCATGGACGTAATATGCTCCATGACACCTTTTCCTTTGATGAATTGGGCTTGGAGTCCAACCCAAGAAAAAACTGTGCATGAGTACCACGACAAACTGTGGGAAAATAACGCAAATAAGTTTATGTATGATATTTTCAGCTGGGTGATGGTGCCCCTGCACATCGCCATTTTTGGTCTTTCGCCACCCCGCATCTCGGATAGCATTCCTGCGAATCTGAGCAGTATCACGGACTGGTACGTAGAATAAGAATTCTCCTATTTTAAGTTTTCAGAGCTTTTGTTCCTCCTCTGGCGCTACCGTTGTTCATCCCCGACAAGCTGGTTTGTCGTGATATTGCTCGACAAACAGTGATTGGCGGAGTGAGTAAAGAGCTCAAAGCGTCATCAAAGAAGGTATGGCCATTTTTCCCTATTCGACTTAATTCTTATTCCTTATTAGATTTCGGACATGCTAAGGCTGAGGCTGCAACCTTAGAAGACTTGATCCTAATCTCTATTGAGTACAAAAAGCATGATCCTCAGAGGATTGTAAGCACCCACTTGGGAAATTGTGTATTAAAAAGGTTTGAACACGAATGCTCACCCTCGAATGATGTTTTCCAAGGGGCGAGGTCCTATGCGGAAGTGCAATTTCGAATCAGATCTCTAGCACCCGAAGACAGGGCCTCTGTTTTAAAATTTCAGGAGCATAGGAAAAGATGTCTCCCCGTGGTGCTGGGAGGTTTGGGAATTTCCAAGGATAAAGAGAAGGAGGCTGAAAGCTCTGAGGGCCAAACTTCTAACACCGAAAAACATCAAGAAAGACAGCAGGAGAAGAGTACCGAGCAAGAGAAGAATCCCGAGCAGGAGAAGAATCCCGAACAGGAGAAGAGTCCCAAGCAGGAAAAGAATCCCGAAACAGAAGAAGGGACTACTCACCCACCCAAGGAACATAGTCCAGAGGTGGAAGTAAAAAACACAGACCCGCCAGAGACTCAGAAACCGGAGACAGAGATGAAGGCCTCTGATCCTCCGAAGGAGCAGGGCTCACTCGACACACCAGGAAAGGCGGCAAAGAAAATCGGGGAACCCATCACCTCTGTCACACCCTTGCAGTCGGCACAGGGGGATGTTAGCGAGGGATGGATATTTGGTGAAGAACTAAGACCTATAAGGGTAGAGGAACTCCCCCCTAATGAGTTCTTTTTTGACAGAAAGAGAAAAGCTGTAGTAAAGCGGGAATTTTATCAAGAGGGAGAGTCCACTGTTAAAAAATTCAAAGTAATGACAGATGGAAAAAACAAGAAGAGTGATGAATTCGCCACAGAAATAGTAGGGACACTAGGAGCGTATGCGTCAGCGAACCAATTCTCAGTTGCGATGTTGAAAAATCAGCTCAAGAGAAAGAATCGACTGATCAAGACTCTTGAAGCCCGAGTAGCTTCGGCTGTAGAAAACGCTAAGAGTCAAGCGAGTGGAACAATAGAGCTGGCCCGATTGGCCAATAAGAAAGAAATCAAAGTCCTCAAAACCAAGCTGGAACAAGCAAATTCAGTGATCTGAGATGGCCGGGTGCAGGCTGGTCAGCAGAGGGATATGATCACACAGTTGCAGGCTCAGTTAGAGGTCGCAGAAAGCAAGGTGATCGACACCGAGATTGTTAAATCCCGAGCAATCGATATTCGGAGAAGGATATCTTCTGCTCAACACAGTCTTCTAAACAAAGTGGGGGAGATTCGAGAAGATTGCTTGTTAATGCATCAAATTTCTGAGAACCTGATTGTTAAAGAAAGAAATGTAGAAGTTGCCTGGGTCGCTTTCCAAGAAGCAGTGATATCTACCAACAACAGATTTTCAGCAGGGCCCCCCGGACTCACCATTGCCGAACAAACTAGGGGTAATATTTTGTTAAAAAATTGGGAACATGATATTACTGTAAGCAAGGAGCAGGCTCATAAAGTGACAAATTCATTAGAAGAAGCCTTCAATGCCATAAATGGTGAGCTATTAGGGATGGAGAGCGGAGGTGGCACAGAGACACTAAGGCAGATGAATATAGATCGGATTTCCCTCGACATGAAGGAAAGGAATGAGAAGAATTCGGCAGAAATCTCTAAGATGGATAGGATAGACATGGCTCAAATCGACCAACATTTGATTCAACCTAGTGCACAACTCAGCGCCCTTGACACCATAGATGCACAAATAGGAAATAAACTTCCACAGTTAGCCCGAGACTGCTATTTTGCCGAATCCAGTTGTCAAGCCAAGCCTTCATAGCTTGTATCCCAGTTTATGCACAAATGTATCATGTACATTGAATCCATGCGAGGAAAATCACCTGGCACTTCTTGAAAAGGGAGTAGGAGAAATGGAGTGATTCCTCTCCTCCCAGCTGTCAAGCGGAACCTTCACAGCTTGTATTCCATTTTATGGACAAATGTATCATATGCATTGAATCTAAGCAAAGACAGGCACCTGGCACTTTTTTGAAAATAGATTAGGACAGATGGAGTGATTTGGCTCTTCAAAAAACCGAGAGGCAAAATTTGTATAAATAGATCACAAAAAGAAGGGAAGAGGGGGGACCTTTTGGCAGGAGTGATTGTAATAGATTTTCTGCATTCAAGAAGTTAATACAAGCAAATTTAAAGAGTCCTAATTCTGTCACGACTGTGTTACAAGTTTGTTCTGTTATGTTTTTTGTTTCTTTTCATTTTACTCTACATAATTGATGTGTATCACTATAATTTAGTATGACCACTACTATAGTGAAAGGATTTCATCATTCTGTAATTGTTTCTTGTCTTTCCTCTGCACCAGCTATCAGCGGGTGTAAGACCAATTTGCATTTATAGAATCATATATTTATTTACACTATATCAATAATGTTTGTGCTAGTTTCTTCTTCTATGTATGTGTGAGTTTCCTATTGACAAGAACCTTACGTTGTCTACAGCTAAACGTTTTTCTCTTACCCCACATATTTTTATTGAAAATAACACAGTTACGGGAAAGGGCCTTCAGTTTGCGTTTTTATTTCATTCTTCATGCAAAATTTTCTCTTCACTTCGACCAAATTGAACAACGTTGAAATCTCTCGTTAAATCATTTCTTACTGGTATAATTCCTCAATGACTGTCCCTGCAGTAACTCAACCTAACATTCAACCTGGACTACCTAATCAAACACATATCGCTTTAAATATTTTTGACACAATACTTATAACTGCTAACACCCGGGAAGAACTTGAACGTTCATGGGCAGCCATTGAACGTGATATAACTGCTCAAGAGCAGTTGGAAGCTAGACAGCGAGAACGTAGAAACCTTCATTAGTTTCCTACACCGAAGGTCAATGTGTTCTTTGTATAAATCTTTAACACACTTTCAGATGCCTTGACACTGTACTTTTAAGCCTTAAGTACGGACTCAGGAACAACATCTTTCTGGTGCCGTTGTCGGGGAATGAAGTTATGAAATATTTTCCCTGGGAAAACGACAAACTTTTTTGTTGATAGTGTTACTCTTTGATAGTGAACATAGAGTACACACAGTTTTAAGGATTTTCAAAAAGAAAAATCTTTCACTTGGCGACTCCACTAAAACACAAACCGGCGTCTGGTAGAAGACATACCAGACAGAATCCGGATGGCAAGCAGATTACGCCTTTAATAATCCTGAAAAATTTTTAAGAGCGAGAGGCTCTGTTGAGACAACCGCTTCAATTAATAAACCCAAAAACCCATTTTTAAAGACCAAATGCCCTTCAGAACCTCCTACTTCTAGAATCCCTCTGTCTGATACCAAAGATCCAGAAACAAACTACTCGGAATTTAGGAGTGAGCCACATCAGACTTTCCCATCTATAAACAAGGGTAAAGGTCCTTTAGAAAGATCGTTATCGTTTGACATACTAGTCTTTCTTCGGCAGAACTTCCCAATTTCACCTGATTCCAAAGAGTGTGTCACACCCTCTTTTCCTACTCCCAAGTCAATGGTAGGCGTCGGAGGAGGAGGTGGAGGACATCATAATGTCCCTCCTCCCGGAGTATTTGCGAAAGTAGCAGTAAGATATGCTCCACTAGTTTTACCAGTTCCCCTCCATGATTTACCTGACAACTACATTAAAAATCTTCCTAAGTTCACTGGAGAGGGAGATCTAACCGCAGCTGAACATATAAATTTTTTTGACCAGTTCGCAGACATCTATGGTATTGAGCACGAGGATGTCTATTCGAGACTACTTGTCCAGACCTTTGAAGGACAGGTCCGAACTTGGTTTCGGAGTCTGCCCGCAGCTTCTATTTGAACATATGACGCCTTCGAAGATGCATTCCTCAGACAATGGGGAGAGTGAAAAGATCACTTGTATTACCTTACTGAATTTGGGTCCCTGAAGAAAAAGAACTCAGAAACCGTTATGGAATTTATTCTGAGATTTAACAAACTTTATAATAAAATTCCAACTGCTGTTAAACCTTCCGAACCCTCAACCAAAGTAACCTTTGCGGGAGCTTTCGAACCTGATTTTGCGTTGCTTTTGCGAGAAAGAAGAGGTGCCACATTGAATAGAATGCAAGACGATGCTGTCGAAATAGAATCTAATATGATGGATTCAGGTAAGTTGAAGGCTAAAGTAGAAACAGTAAATCGTGATAATAGACGCTATAGGGAACCAGCAGGACCTTCCGGGTCAAATAGATACACTGATGACAGAGTGGATGATATGGCCCGAATAATTAAAGATCTGTCTAAAAAAATCTCTAGGATGGAGTTGGATCAGGCTAAAGATGATTCTTCTAACAAAAGGGACTTCAGGAGAAACCCAAATCCCCAAAATCAACAGAGGCAAATAAACAATCAAGATCAAAAAATACAAGCTCCACTAAAAAACGAAAATTTTATAGGAGCAAGTGACCTCCAAGATTTCGGATATTCAGAAGATGAAGTTGCATGTTTCGGTGATGATTGTTCGCAGCCATTTCTGACTAGGGAAGACTATGAAAAATCCTTAAATACTCCTCAACCATCTAATGAAGAAGAATAAGGTGATCATACTGACCTCTGCGTATCTCAACCAGAAACATAAATGATAGCGGCTGATTTTCAACCCAGATACAATCTGAGATCAAAAAATAAGCCCACCTCAACTAACCAACCTAAGAAAATCCTGCCAAGGGGTCAATCTCATGAACCTCCTTTGGAAGAGACACTGTTACCTAGCAATAAAGTCAAGGTAGCAAAAACTCAAGAGTCTGGAGTAAAAAGGGATGAAGCCAAAACAAAAGAAGCAGGACCGATAGATAAAGTTACATCTTCGACTAAGGTCACAAGCGATAAAGAAATCCAGACAAACAAGTCGGAAGGAAAAAGCTCGGAAGTCTTAACCAAAGAAACGGACAAGGCAAATTCATCCTATAATTTTGAAATTGAATTAAATAAAATTAAGATACCGATTCCTTTGGTAGAATTAGCAAAAAACCCCGCTTATCGGAAACAAATTGCCAAAGTGATGGGCGTTTACGAGCCAGAAAGTCACTCCGACATTATCGACCTAGAATATGACAGACCCAACATCACCTTTGGTCCTCATTTTGAGGGATTCAAAGACAACGTCGCTCCTTTCTATATCACCCTGAATATACATGACCAGTTACTGCATAACTGCATGTTAGACTCTGGGGCTTCACATAACGTTATGCCCAAAACTATAATAGAGAGGCTGGGGCTCCAGATCACTAGACCCTATGGAGACCTATACTCGTTTGATTCAAGAAAGGTTAAATGTATGGGAATGATAAAATATCTGGTAGTTACCCTGGCTCAGGTCCCGGTCAAGAGTATCCTGATGGATGTGGTTATTGCAGATATTCCCCCCAAATATGGTATGTTATTATCCAGATCACGGGGATCCAAGTTGGGAGGTTCTCTACAATTAGACATGTCATATGCCACAATCCCAATTTTTGGTGGACAGTTTACCCGCTTGTACCAAGAAACAAGATTAGCATATACTGTCAGTGATCCTCAGAACCCAAATAACTTTCCCACTTACGTTGTGTACCAAGATCTGGGGAATTGCATATTTTCATTTGATGATGGTTTAGAAAGATGTCCAGAAGAACTTGATATGAAGCAAGAAGAGCTTATCCCCTTGACTGAATAACTATACAAAAATGGTAGTTGGAAAATGTACTTCGATGGCGCTTCGTCTTCTGAAGGAGCTGGTGCTGGCATACTTTTAGTAGCACCCGAAGGTAAGTTTATTGTTCCTTTTTCATATCGTTTGTAGTGGGATATAGATTACACCAATAACGTGTGTGAGTATGAAGCATTAATCTTAGGTTTAGAAGCTGCAAATAAGTTAAATATAAAAAACTTGGAGGTTTACGACGACACTGAATTGATAGTAAAACAAGTAAACCAACAATACCAAGCCAAGCATCCCAGATTAAGAACATATAGAAATTGTGCTTGGGATTTGATGGAGAATTTTTTCTCATCTATAAAAATCCATTTTATCCCTCGCACGGAGAATCTACATGCTGACGCATTGGCCAAGGCAGCCTCAACCTTTTCTCCTCCCACGAACGTTAAACTGAAATATCATATTGAAATCAGATACAAACCCTCTATACCCGACAATGTCAGACACTGGCAAATTTTCGAAGATGACGAGCAAATTCAGATATTTCTTATGGCAATAGGTGAGTTCTCTGAAACTTATCCAGACCAAGAAAACCAAAACGACCCAATGTGGATTTTGCAAGAGGGTGAAGATCCTGAAACCTTTCAAGATAAAATAGCATATCATCGCATGTTGGTCCTTAAAAATAACCAGATCCTGAAAGGTTTGATTCCTTTAGAAAGACTCTTTGACCAGAATGACATACCTGTGAAATCCACTTTGCATCCCCAACCAGAAGAAGTGGAGGATTGCGACATAGGAACTGGAAAAGAAGGCAGGATAGTAAAGATATCTAAATTCTTCCCTCCCAAAGTAAAAGACCAATACAAAGACCTACTCAAACAGTATACAGATATTTTTTCCTGGTCCTATGAAGAGCTTCGAACATATGATACTTCCATAATTGAGCACAAGATACCATTGAATCCTGGGGTCAAGCCTTTTAGGCGAAAGCTTAGGCAATTTAACCCCATTTTGTTGCCCATCATTGAAAAGGAAATTAAGAAGCTTTTAGATGCGAAAATAATTATACCTCTAAGGTACTCAGACTGGGTGTCAAATTTAGTCCCTGTCAGAAAAAAGAACGGAGAAATCAGACTGTGTTTGGATTTCCGTAACTTGAACAGGTCCTCTCTTAAGGATAATTATTCGCTCCCCAAAATGGACCACGTCCTGGAAAGGGTAGTTGGAGCAAATCGAATGTCTATGATAAATGGGTTTTCTGGGTACAACCAAATCGCCATGAGCGAGTTAGACAGAGAAAAAACCTCTTTCACCACACCATGGGGTACATTCATGTACGATAAAATGCCTTTTGGTTTGATGAATGCAGGGGCTACATTCCAGCGCGCTATGGACATCGCTTTCGTCGGAGAAAGAGACAAATTCGTAGTAATCTACCTGGACGATTTAATAGTTTTTTCTAAAACTGATGAAGAACGTTTGGTCCATTTAAAACAGACTTTCGAAAAATGCCGCAGGTATGGCCTATCTTTGAACCCAAAGAAATCACATTTCGCTATGCAGGAAGGTAAGCTTCTGGGGCATATCGTATCTAAATATGGGATCAGGATTGATCCTAAGAGGGTTGAAGCAATACAAACTATCAGGATTCCTAGGAACGTAAAAGAAATTCAATCTTTCTTAGGAACAATAAATTTTTTACGAAGGTTTGTACCAAATTTTGCTAAGATTGTCAAATTGATCACAGGAATGCTGAAAAAGGATAGCAGAGTAAATTGGACGACCGAGGCTAAAGCGTCGTTTGAGCATATTAAAAAAGTCATCAGTGAAGCACCTGTGTTAATAAGCCCAGATTACTTGAAAGATTTCCTCATCTTCTCGTTCGCTTCTGAACATACCATCGCCGCGGTATTGATACAAAAAGATGATGAAGGCTTTGAACGCCCGATCGCATTTTTTAGCAAGAGCCTTAGAGACGCTGAACTAAAATATGATATAATGGAAAAACAGGCGTACACAATGGTGAAAGCGCTTAAAGCATTCAGAACTTATGTTCTGCATTCTAAAATTATCGCGTATGTACCAACCAGTGTTGTGAAATATATATTGGTACAACCTGATAGTGATGGAAAACGAGGGTGTTGGCTCGCTAAAATACAAGAATTTGATCTGGAAGTCAAGCCTACTAAATTGATAAAGGGACAGGGTCTGGCCAAACTCTTGGCCGAGTCCAACCTTAGAGCTCTTGACATCAATTTCTTACAAGGGGAAGACGGAGACACACATTTGTGAGAGCCGGATGATCAAACACATCCAAGCAAGGTTGAAGAAAAATTCATGTCGTCAGAATGGTATAAAGATATAGTTTTCTATTTGTTAAACCTGAAATGTCCAGATGGACTAACACCAGCCAAATGCAGAACTTTAAAACTCCATGCCGAAAAATATTGCATTTCCGAAAATCAACTATATTGGAAGGATCCACTCGGGTTCTTACTAGTCTGTTTGGTTGAGTCGGAAACTCCACGGGTTATGGAAGAATTTCATGAAGGAATCTGTGGAGGACACCATGCATGGAGAGCCACAGCCTACAAGATCCTTAGGGCTAGATACTATTGGTCAAAACTATTTTCGAACGTCAATGCCAAAGTATGTGCCTGTTATTCATGTCAAATATTCGCTAGTAGGCAGAAACTCCCTGCACTACCACTCGTTCCAGTCAAAACTGAAGCCCCATTTCAACAATGGGGATTATAATTCATAGGGGAAATTAATCCCCATTCCAGTGCTCAGCATAAATGGATCTTAACAGCCACAGATTATTTTACAAAGTGGGTGGAAGCAATTCCAACCAAAAGGGCAACAGACTCGGTGGTGATCGACTTCTTGGAAGATAATATCTTGTCAAGATTCGGGTGTCCCCGAAATATTGTTACCGACAATGCCCAGACTTTCAAATCCATGGCTATGATCGATTTCTGCCAGAAGTACAGTATCGTTCTCGGCCACTCCACTGCTTATTACCCTCAAGGAAACGGATAGGTTGAATCATCTAACAAGAGCCTGGTAAACATAATAAAAAAAGTATTAGATAAAAACAAAAGGTTTTGGCATGTGCATTTGAAGCACGCGTTATGGGAAAATTGCATCAGCACTAAAAGGTCTATCGACATTTCGTCGTTTCAGCTGGTCTATGGGACTGAAGCGGTTCTGCCTATAAACTTAGCATTGCCAGTGATGAAATTATGGCAGGATCAGAACGAAGAACCCAATCATGTGACCAGGAGAATTAACCAGCTGATCGAGGTTCAACAGTACAGAGTGGTGGTTGATGAGAAAATGAAAAAATACCAGGATGATATGAAAGCATTGTTCGACATCAAGGCAAAGAATAGAGAATTCCTCCCAGGTGATTTAGTGTTAAGATGGGATGCGAGAAGGAAAGAATCCGCAAAGCATGGAAAATTTGACCACCTTTGGTATGGACCATTCATGATCTCGGCTCCAGAAGGAAAGAATTCCTTTCTTCTGGAAAATATTGATGGAGAAGTTCTCAGCGCCCCTGTCAACGGGCGATATCTAAAGCACTACATGACGTGACAATCGTCGGA
>JZKD02S0522983.1:268346-279188 GCA_000966675.3 Picea glauca
GTTTCTGAGGAAGGCACGTGAATTCTTGAGAATGCACATGCGTTCATGGGAAATTTCTTACGTGTCTTGTTGAGTAGAGGTTCGGGGTTTTCCAAAACTGTCACATCATGAATGTGTGTGTGTTCCTAGAAATGTGCATGTGTTCCCACGAGTGTGTGTTCTTGCTCACCCTGTTTCCACTTTATCATCCACCAACTTTGTGAACTCACCCAAAATATTTAAATAATGAAAAATAGGGTTGTGTCGTAGCTACAACAACCACATACACAAAAATTAAAAAATTCTCCCAGTAAATGAGACTTGGACCCCACACCATTATTTGGTTATGGGATTTGTAGGGTTCTTGGCACCCTATTTGTTTTAAAGGAACCTTGATGGAGTTCCCTTGTGAACTTTACCCAAATGTATGCTTCAACATTGAGCCCCCTCTTGATATGAATAAATTGAATTTGATTGAAGACTTGAGAAAGCTTCTGGGTACTTCTTATTATTGATCTAAATTTGTTGTTGGATGGGCTTCCGAGATCGTTGACTACTCATTTGACCATTGGTGAGTCCCCTAGCACTATCCATTTTTTTATTCCTACCTCCTTGTTAATGACAAGACCACACCATAGAGAGTATGCTTCTTCCATGTTGCTGGAAATATTTTCAAGTCTCCGAGAATATTTTACTATTTGGATTCCTTCAGGATCATGTATTATCCCCCTCATGCCTACCACCCCTTAAAATAGATTTGAAGGATAGGGGGGTGGGATTTGATCCACTTATGTGTGCATAGGTCACGAGATCATTTAATATAATATCTTTGGGTGAAACCACACATTCGACCACTACATCAAGGTGTACACATGGCTCCAGGAAATCCCTCATGGTAATTTAATCTTGTCCACCAATAAACAACTCCTCGCTTCTCACAAATGGGTTCAACCCCTTTAGACATCATTTTAATATTACTTATCATCATTATTAATAATAATATTTAAGTTATATCCATGGCACAAAGATTCCAAACACATAAGTGCAATCATCCGTCATATCGATTAAGGTGCAAGACTAATCATCAATTTTATTCATTGCTTAAGGAAATATAATCACATAAATTTAATCATTCACTACAATAAATTTTCACTTCGCACAAGAAGTCTAATATCTAAAACAATCATTCATTACATGAATTTTTCATTTCACACAAGAAGTTTAATATCTAAAACAATCATTTATTACATTAGATTTTCATTTCGCACAAGAATTCTAATATCTAAAAGGATCATTCATTACATTATATTTTCATTGCGCGCAAGAAGTCTAATATTTAAAACAATCATTCATTACTAGTATTATGGTTATTTCATTATTCTAAGATGTAAGTAATTCTACCAAGATTATATTAGATTCAAATCTAGAGTGGCATCAGGTCTCAACTACTTCAAGCTACTGAATCATTCACCGCTATGTAGCACAACTAAAATACATTTTTAAGGAATTAACTTAATTAAGTAATACTATAAGGTTTCAAGGCTAGATCTCACATCCATACACAAGGTACCACACCATCTCTCTAGACCTTAACACTAGAAGACAAGGATTCTTTAAAATTTCATTTAAGGAAATAATTAAAGCATCATTGTGCTTGAGCAAAAATGGAGATAACTTCCATACTAACTTACATAAACATGTGCACATGTATTTTAATGTTAAATTAATTTCCAGTACAAAAAAGGGAGTCCTTCAAGTTGACAAATGTAAGAATTCCATGATGTCCTACAAAAGCTAAACGAAGCTACCAGAATATTATAAGGGAAATTTAGTCAAATTCTGGGTGTCTTCCATTAATAGTTAAGATTTGGGTGGATTAACAAGTCCAGGGTACACAACTTTAGAATTTCAAATCTGTTAGCATGGCATTAACAAAAGAAAAAATTCACAATGCAAGCTCAGACAACAAATCTGCGTTGTCATTAAATATCATGAATATGTTGTGAGCAATTAAGAAAGGGTCATGGATCAACTGAATTGTCGAAATCCAGCCCTAATCAAAAACCAAGAGAGGGTAATTTCCTGTGAAAGACCAAAGATAAAAGGGAAATTTCTAGGAAAAAGTGAGAAAAAACGTAGAGGGTTAAAGAAGGTTGCCATGTTAGGTGTAGATAAACAAAACTGCAGAGACACTAATTGAACTCAGAGAAACCTCCAAATGATGGAAGCTGGGCGAAATCCTTCATGATAATTGCAGAGAAAAAAACCAAGTAAAATTGCATAGATAAATTAGGGAAATAAAATGCCAGGAGAGAGCTCTAATTTGGGAGAAAATTTAATTCCATACACAGAGACAATCATGGATTAAAAACGCCAGGAGGGAGCTCTAATTTGGGTGAAAATTTAATTCCATACACAGAGATAATTCATGGATTAAAATGCCAGGAGGGAACTCTATGAATTTCGCAAAGGATAGTGATGTAAATGCATCGGGAAAGGAAAGAAAGGAATAGATCCTTTTGTTCAAAAAACGCAAAGAAGAAATAACACAAAAATCGTTGGGGACAAGTGCATAGAGGAAAAACTGCATAGCTTGGGGGGTTAAGGTTTTGGGTAAGGGTAGAAAACTCCAAGACACTCCACTCGAGTTACAACAGTTACTGAAAATAAAAAGACGAGCTCACACCTATGCTGGTATTTACTACGTAAAGAAAATCCCCACGGAACAAGTAGAGAAGTGTTTAAAACAAACATCAAGGCATTGTTATTCGCTGGGTAAGAAGGAAAATTGCAGAGGTTAAAACCCATCAAATACACAGAAGATGCATTCCTAATGAAGAGGTCCTTAAAGGAAACGTTGAGGTTATAAAACCCATCCAAATTAGCAGAGGAAGAAAATATAAAGGGAATGTAGAGGGGAAAAATGAGTTCACCCAACAAAGAGACAATAGTTGAGTTGACCATTCCAAACAAAATTCATAAGTGAAAGTCTCAGTGATGTCAAAAAAAATGTAGAGAGTATCGAAGGTAAATGAATGCCAGGGGGCTCGTAAGGCTGGGAGAAATGTAAACATCAAACATAAATGGTTTTCTAAGAGAAATGCAGGGCAAAAGCACTAGGGGCATGACTACATTTTTCAGAAAAAGGGTCAGAGGTTTCATTGTAAAAACAAATCGCAAGCAACAAGCATATTATACGAACTAAGCCTCAACATATAATAGGAAAAATAAAACTAAGATTGCTCCCAATGATCTATACATCAGGTTATACGTCAAAATGAAACTGTAGATATTAAGATTACAAATACAATCATTATATCACCAAGAACGCATGCATTTTACAAACATTCAAACTTAGTTTCCATTAACGTCAATATTCAAATCTATAAGATGACATATATTTTTTCAGCAAATAAATAATTAAATATACAGTATTGTGTCCAAAAAATAATGGTAATGGAGTTGTGCATCTATCTTGCAATCAACGCGTGTCATTTCCAAGCTAGCACATCATCAATCCACCTTTGCATGCTTCCTAATTGGTGATAATTCATCGATACCTCCCAGCCAATGCTAGGGGTACTCTTCTTCCCCCTTAGCCCCCCGAGCCACAAAGGGGCCATGCACACACAACCAAAATCCTCTAGCTCCCTGCTCACCTCGCAAGGTAGAGCCAACACTCTCTTTCTCGAACTAGGTATCCCAAATCTCACAATTAAAAGCAGTTAGAATTTCTGCGGCATAACCTTAATCATAACTCGTGTGATCCATTCCTCCTCAAAGCCATTTTTTTTATAGAATCTCCTTAGTGACAACTTTCCATTTTCACATTTAATTTTTTTTTTTTTTAATTTAATTAGGAATTATCCCCCCCATACACTTGTCCTCCGTTCCCTTAGTTTCACAAGTAAATCAACAATTTAATTTAATTACAATTCAATTTCCCTCGCCCATCTTAAAAGCGCTCCTAAAATCACTCCTAGTTGTCCCTTTATTCCCTTTATTTCCCATTTATGAATGACTCATTTCTAAAAAGGAGTTGAGTTAAAATAGGAATGTTCTCTAGTTAGACTAGTCTTTAGATACCTTTCTATGCTTACACCTTATTGTATACTTTATTCCTTTCTTATTTTAATTTTTGATTTTGGTGTTTACTCGCACAATGTGTATTAAATCACTCTTTAGATTTTATTTTATTTTTATTGATTTCTTGAATTGATTTTACTTCACCCCTGATTATTTATTTATAAAATTAGCTTTTAGTCTTCTCACTAATCTTAGACTTAGGATTAGTTAGATTTTTATTTGCACGATCTTAGACCCTTATGGATTATGATTAATAAATTCATTCTTCAGTTAATTAATTAATCAATTAATTAATTCGACAAGTGATCACGATTTTATAAGGTTTAACATTCGCTCAAAGTTTTCTAGGCCACTTAGGTTATTTGACTCATTTTTTTAAATTCTTCGATGTGCCCTTCAAGACACACTCAATGCTCCAAGGGTGTGACACACCTTTGATTCAAATTTTCTTAAATTTGTGACGTGCCCTTCAAGACACACTCTGTGCTCCAAGGGTGTCGCTCGGATTTGATTAGTTTTGGTAGTTTTCCAACCCCTAGAGTCAACACTCCATTTGGGCGACCTTGTGAGAGACTAAGGACCTCTAAGGTATAAGGACCCTACCTTATTACACATCCCTTAGAATATTTGTGAGCGACTGTCCCAGTCTTCCCTCATGACATCGTGGATCTCGTGAACTAGGTAATCGTTAACCTACAATTCGAGCCACAACATGAGTGCTATTAGGATGTGACAGGGCTTCTACCACACCTCTCCCTCAACATATAGTTGTTGTACATGTCCCCTTTACTCCTTATGTGAGTCTAATTAACAACCAATCGTCATCCTGCATCAATAAACAAACACTGGCAATGATCCATAAACAACACCATAATATACTCGATCATATGTAACATATGCATACATAAAATACTCAAACGAATAAAATCAACTCCCTGACTCGATCGAGAGTACAAGGAGGTCCATTGATTCCATTGGAATCCTCAATATGTTAAGTGTCATTCACACTCAGGGGAAATTCGTCAATAGAATATGTCAATACATAGATATCAAATAACATAACATCATAATCCATCAACATTATCATAAGAATTCATAAGAGAAATAGACAACATATACTAAAACTGGATCACTTGCACACAAGTGTCCTCAAAGAATAAGCCAATAACATGTGCTCACAAGAGAGAGATGTTGCATACACCCCCTCTTGTTTTAAACTTTGTCCTGAAGTTTTACAATATATATATGTAGTAAATAAAGCATCTGACAAGATCTAAAAGTATAACTATCAAATAAATATGGAAATTGATGGCACATATCATATGTGTCCTCCTAGGTAGTTGACTGTGAACTATAATTTTCCCATTGGACCTTGACCTGATCGAATGTTAGATGTTGCAGTTGTTGAATGCGATGGTCCATAATGCATATTCGCTTCGCCATGAGTGCACCCTCGTCTGACACCTGCAAGGAACTCATGTCAAGCACATGGGTAGGATCACTAACATAATGTCTCAAAACAAATACATGAAAAACATCATCCATATGCCTCAAAGAATCAGACAAGGCTAGTTGATAGGCCATGGGCCCTTTCTTTTCCACAAATTTGAAATGTCCCACAAACATAGGAGAGTGTTTAGAACCCTTTCCAAACTTGATCGAACTCTTGTGTGGTTTCACTCGCAAGAAGACTCAATCTCCAACTTCATAACTAAGATCAACTCGATGCATATCGACATAACTCTTCTGCTAATCTTGCTCTCTTTTAATCCTTTGTCTTATCGTTTACATTTGTTCATCCATTTCCTGGATCGCTTTTGGTCCTACGAGGACCCTATCCCAAAGTCGATCCCAACTTAAAGGCGTCTGACACGGTCGCCCATAAATAAACTGAAATCACGCCATCTTAATCGTGATTTGATAGTCGTTGTTGTACGCAAACTATGCGAGTGTCAAGAACTCTTCCCAATGCTTATGTTGGTCCATCACGTACATACGCAACATATCTTCAAAAATATGTTTCTCCCTTTTTGTCTTCTCGTCTTTCTCAAGGTGATATGATGTATTAAAGTTAAGTTGGGTTCCCAAGGCATCTTGGAAACTAGTCCAAAAAATTCCTGTAAACACTGATTCTCTATTGGATATGATCCTTCTATGAATGCCATACAATCTCACAATATCATTGATAAAAACTCTAGCTATGTATGGCACATAATAGGTCATACGCACATGAATAAAATGTGCACTCTTCATCAGAGTGTCTACTACCACAAAAATCGAATCATGCCTCCTTGCCATCAACAACAATCCAACAATAAAGTCCATCAAAATGACCTCCCATTTTGAGTCTGGAATACTGTATGGATGTAGTAATCATGTTGGATGTCTATGTTCAGCCTTTACTTGCTAACATTCTAGACACCTCACCATGTAGTTAACTATGTCCACCTTCACTCCATTCTAGAAGAATAAGTACTTAAGGTCTGCCCTCATCTTTGTGACTCCTGGATGAGCCATGTACACTTCTCTATGAGATTCGTTTAAGATAAAATTTCTCAAATAGTCCTTAGGAATTATGTAAATCCAGTTATTATACCTCATGATTTCATCATTGTCCACAGTATATCCTTCAAACCTAGGTACCAACATGGTGTCTCGTTCGATAATTTCCTTAACTTCTTTATATCAGTCATCGCCACGCTGTATAGTTAGAATATTTTCTCAAATATTCATCTAAAGAGGTATCACTGAAAATATGTGTGGTCTCTAAATCAACGCATCTACCACTTTGGTCACTGTTCCTTTCATGTAGGTAATCTCAAAATTGTACTTGCTAAGAATTTCTGACCAATGCCTTTGTCGCGCGTTCAATTCACTATGCGTAAAAATGTGTTGTGGACCACAATTCAAATTTTGTTCCAATCAGGTAGTGTCTCCACACTATCAGGCCATACACAATGTCCAATAACTCTAAATCATGCATCACATAGTTCTCCTCATGCTTTCTTAATTTTCTTAAGATGTAAGAGATCACTCAACCGTATTGCATCACGACTCTATCTAAGCCTTCCTTGGATGTGTCTTTTCATACCAAGAATTCCTCCTCCATGTCGAAGACTTTTGATATCGACGTTGTCGTCAACAACTCCTTCAGCCTTCGCAATTCTTCTTTACATTTCTCAGTCGATACAAACTTATTTTTTTTCTTCTGCAATTTCATAATCGGATTTGCTATTTTCGAAAAACCTTGGAAGAACCATCGATAATATCCTGCTAAACCCATGAAGCTACATTCTTATTGTACGTTCGTTGGTGCAAGACATTCCATAATAGCCTCTACCTTAGCTGGATCCAAAACAATGCCTTTGTCAGAGATAACATGTCCAATTAATGAATCCTCGATTGAAAAAAAAAACATCTCAACAGTTTCCCGTATAATTTGTTCTCTCGTAAACACTATAGTACCAAGAACAAATGTTCATCATGTTATTTCGTCGTTCGAAAATATATCAATATGTATTCAATTAATAGTTGAAAACACTTGTCCAAGTATTCATAGAACACCCCATTCATCAAGCTCATGAATACCCCTAGGGCGTTTGTCAGTCCAAACCGTAAAACCATAAACTCGTAATGCCTGAACCTCGTCTTGAATGAGGTCTTAGGAATGTCTTCCTCTTTGATCTTTAACTAGTGATCTCATGATCTCAAGTTGATCATTCAAAACACAGGTGCTCTTTTCATTTGGTCAAAAAAATCATCTATTCTATAAATGGATATTGGTTCTTGATCGTTTCCTTATTCAATTGATGGTAGTCAATATAGAGTCTCCATGACCCATCCTTATTCCATATTAAAATAACATGCACACCTAAAGGTTACACGCTGGGATGTATAAGTCCCAGGTCCAATAACTCCTTCAGTTGCATTTTCAACTACTGCAACTCAAGTGTTGACATCTGATAAGGCTCTCTTTCTATCGGTTCAATTCCAAGTTTTAGGTAAATTGTAAACTCAAATTCTCTTTCGGGTGACAAACCTGGTAACTCTTCTAGGAACACATCCGCAAACTCTCGTACTACCTGAAGGTTTTCTAATCCTTTCTCCACACCCTTGTTGTTTAGCATTGAGATTGCATATAGCTTGCATCCTTTGCACATGCTCTTTCATAGTTGTAGGGAAGAAATGAACCTTAGGGAAACTCCCTGGAGTCTTCCTACAATCACTCATCTATGTCCCTCATCATTGGTCAAGCTCAATCGTTTCGTCTTACAGTTGAGTATCTCATCATGCAATTCCAACCAGTTCATATCGATCATGATGTCATAAGATCCTAATATCATGACGTACAGGTTGGCCTTTGTTACAAAATCTCCCAGGTTGAGGCTACAATGCATAACCTTTCCTCCAATCTTATGCTTGGCACCTACAAACATTTATACATAGTTAAACTCCTCTTGTTCAACTTCCTTTATCTTAATTATTTTTAGCACTGCTCCAGAAATAAATCTCTCTATAGCACCAGGATCAATAAAAATACTAAAGGCATGGTCAACGATGGTAGCTAATGTATTGAGAACAATACAATGGTGCTCGACCTAGCGGTTATTAATTGTTGCATGAATCTAGTGGGCCTTGCCCAAATCATTAACGATAGTGTGTCCGACTGACCCGATAGCTCTATCCCTCTCAACCGGATAGTCACACTGGTAATGTGGCTCTCCACATGTCCAACATTCTGTCTTAGGTTCATTACTCCTTGTCACCGAAGTAGATGTTTCTGGACCACCATCCTGAAACCCCAATATGTTCTACTAAACAGGCCTAAACTGATGTTGCTATGGATGACACTTGTTGTTGTTGTGGTACTCCATAGGGAGTCCTTTGTTGAGGTGTCAGTCTTCATGGTGTCATGAATGTGGATCCTCTCGGAGTACATCAAAACCGTAATGAATGTATAACTTGTGTTTGATGTTGCTGCACACTATATGTCACCTGTCTCATCAATGTCGCAGGAGTCCTTCCCTAACCCCTGATGGATAGCTCTTCTTCAACTATGATGGCCTTTTGGACTGCATCGTGCAACATCTGAGGCATTGGGATCCTCCTTTTTGCATGAATGATGATGTTAAGGCCAAACACAAACTTGTTAACCTTGAGCTTCTTGGTGTTCAGATGTTTATTATACCTAAGCAACTCCATGATTGGGTCTCATACTCGGGCATAGTACAACCACCTTGTTGCAAGGCATTGAAATCATTAAGTTGGCGCTCAATGAATTCCTATGACAATTACCTATTCGGGAACCACTCCTTGAATAGTTACCATGACACTTTTTTGATGACCACGTTCAGCTGTGGCAGGAGCATCTTCCACCATAGAAGACTTCTCCCATTCAACTGAAATATCACCATGCAAACTTTCATGTTGAAGGTGTAGTCGCAAAGTGAGAAGCACATCACCATATTCTCGAACCATGCCTAAACGACTGTGCCATCTGTGGAACCCAAGAACTTGAGAAACTTGACCTTCTCAAGTTCTATGTGAATGCTACTAGTACCAGATGGGGTGCGCTGTAATGTCCCCACTTTGGGACATCATCACAGGGCAGAGACTTATGATGACCAGAGTAGCCAGATGGATGTTATATCGAGTAAAGGGGTATTTGAGAGGCATTGTGGGGTCCAATTGGAATTTATCATCATATTCCATCATTATGAGCCATTTCGCAAAGGTTGGATTTGGTTTCATTCCATTCCAACGATTTCCATGCTTTTGACTATTTTAAGCTATAAGTCAATGGAATTCACTGACGAGGTCATTTTGGGCACATTGCTTGGAGGAACCTCTCAGTGTAATAGCTCATTGGAATTAGGAGGAGCAACACTACAGGATGGGATGTCTAGAAGTGACTTTCAGTGGCCAGGGAAGCCACAAGGAGAGATAAGGAGCTTCTCAAACGTAAAAAGGTTAATTAATTAATTAAAGTGATTTAATTAATTAATTAAGTATTAATAAAATGAATGTCACTTTGGAGGGACAAGGTGAGACAAAAAGTATAAATGAAAGGCAAGGGACTCTTTTCATTCATTCATGTATGTTTATCAGTTTGATATCTGGCTTTAACTAGTGAGCCCATCTCTTGGGGGTTTTGAGGGTTTGACTTAACAAACCCTAGAGGATAATTCGGTGGTGAAAGATTCCACCTAGCTTGTCCCAAGCTTGGTCTCGGAGATGAAATACTCTCCCACACCATTCTAGTCAGATCTACATTAGTGCAGGAGGTTATACACAGCCACAGGCACAGAAAGAGGAGGAGGGTGCACCATTGGGGGGTTCCAGCAAGGGGGGCACACCATTCTTGGAGAGAGATTTTTTGTAGGAGATTGGGAGGGCCATTGAGGATTATGTCACTTGGGTTTTCATTACAGGGCCTTGGACATTAGATCTAGTGCTTTCTGAGATAGTTTTATGGCTCAGATTATTTCTTGAGTAGTGGGGCGAATTGAAGAGAAGGAGGGTGTTTTTGAGATCTAGATCTAGTCCGTTTGGAGGGGTTACACTTCAGAACTGACCCTGAGACTTTACCTACTGACTTGCAGTGTCCCAATCTATATTTCTGGAGAGTTTCAGAGCATTTGGGGTCCTCCTTCAGCAGGGCAGAATTATCTAGGGTTTCAGTCATCCAGTGGGGCACACCATTCAGTGGGGGATTTCAGATCTACAGAGATTGAGAGGGATCTTGGAGATTCGATCACCTGGGTTGTTCTTACCATC
>JZKD02S0522983.1:284558-337425 GCA_000966675.3 Picea glauca
TACACACATATAAACACATCTAAAAGGTAGATCAACAAAGTGTTTGACGAAATACCTCACTCAGAAAAAGTTTTGAAAAGACACCAAAACATTGATGATCCTTGCATAATGGCTTCGGATCATTACATGCATTGTGGATCATCAAGGGATATAGGTTCCCTAGCATCAGCTCTATCTGTATGATTAATCAAGGCCTCTTACATCGTATGAAAGGACCTCATCAACCCAACCACATTCCCCACAACAATCTGCTATTGTCTAATGACCTGTTCCTCTCCTTGGCGGTTAGACCCCTCTGGCATGGATGCTACTGGAGGTGCCACACCTCCTCCCCCACCACATCATCATCCTTCACAGAAAACTCTAACCATGATTACCTGCAGGGACATAATTCAGTTTAATTAGTGATAAATTATTAATCAAGTGTTTAGTACAGTGGAAGGTGTAATGATCCCAAGTCGTGGGGTTGAACCCACTTTGATACCATATGTAATTCCCCCTCTGTTATGACTAGGAAAATATAATGACACATAATCAACAAGCAACATAAGTGGATATGCAAGATCAACTCATCACGATCAACTGGAATCATCAATACTTTTAATCGCTCAACTCATGACATAAAGATAACATAAGGATAACATAAAGATAACATAAATATGACAAAACGATACTACCCTCCCAATCTACCCTGCAAGGTTAGGATCTCCAAGAAACATAAGAAACACTCAAGCCAAGGATTCATTCGATTGATTTTGACCACTTAGGGTCTCAGGGCTAACGAATGTTCTGAGGAACAATGAGGTGTATAAATCCCACTAACACAATCAAAGTTGCAATCAACTAGATCAAATCCATCAACCTAAACATCAATTAGTAAATCGTAAGGGTCAACATCAACTTATCATCATACATCACATCTAATTCATGGTGTACAAGTATTCTAACTAACCATATAACCCATCATACATCACATTAAATCCAAGGCACAAGAGAAATCATCAGTTATATTCATGGCACAAAGATTCCAATCACATAAGTGCAATCATCCATCACATCGATTAAGGCCCAAGAGTAATCATCAACTTTATTCATTGCGCGAGGAAATCTAATAACATAAATTCAATCATTCATCACATTAAATTTTCACTTTGTACAAGTCTAATATCTAAAACAATCATTCATTACATTAAATTTTCATTTCATGCAAGAAGTCTACTATCTAAAAGAATCATTAATTACATTCAATTTTCATTCTACGTAAGAAGTCTAATATCTAAAACAATCATTCATTACATTATATTTTCATTGTGCACAAAAAGTCTAATATCTAAAACAATAATTCATCACTAGTATTATGGTTATTTCATGATTCCAAGATGTAAGTATTTCTACCAAGGTTATATTAGATTCAAATCTAGAGCAGAATTAGGTCTCAACTACTACAAGATATTGAATCATTCACCGGTTTATATCACAACTAAAATACATTTTTAAGGAATTCACTTAATTAAGTAATACAGTAAGGTTTTAAGGCTAGATATCACATCCATACACAAGTTACCACACCATCTCACTAGTCCTTAACACTAGAAGACAAGGTTTCTTTAAAACTTCATTTAAGGAAATAATTAAAGCATCATCGCACTTGAGAAAAAATGGAGATAACTTCCATACTAACTTACATAAATATGTGAACAAGGATTTCAATGTTAGGTTAATTTCCAGTAGGAAACAAGGAGTCCTTCAAGTTGACAAATGTAATAATTCCAGTATGTCGTACAAAAGCTAAAAGAAGCTACTGGAATATTATAAGCGAAATTTAGTTAAGGTTTGGGTGCCTTCCTTTAATAGTGAATATTTGGGTGGATTAACAAGTCAAGGGTACATGTCTTTAGTGTGTCATCTCTGCTAGAATGTCATTAATAAAAAAACAATTCACAACGCAAGCGCAGGCACCGAATTTGCGTTGTCATTAAATATGATGAATATGTTGTCAGTAATTAAGAAAGGGTCATGGATCAACTGAGCCACCGAGATAGAACCCTAATAAAAAACCAAGAGTGGATAATTTCTCATCAAAGCACAGAGATGAAAGAGAAATTTCTTGGAAAAAGTGATAAAAAACGCAGAGGGTTAAAGAAGGTTTCCATGATGGGTGTAGATAAAAAAAATGTAGAGACACTAATCGAACCCAAAGAAAACTTCAGATGATGGAAGATGGAAGAAATCCTTGGGGAAAAATGCAAAGAAAAAAAACAAGTAAAATCATAGAGATAAATCAGGGAAATAAAATGCTAGGAGGGAGCTCTCATTTGGGAGAAAATTTAATGTCATAGACAGAGATAATCAGGGATTAAAAACGCCACGAGGGAGCTCTAATTTGGGCGAAAATTTAATTCCATACACATAGATAACTCGAGGATTAAAACTCCATGAGGGAACTCTATGAATTTCACAGAGGGTAGTGATGATAATGCATTGGGCAAGGGAAGAAAGGCGCATAGCCTTTTCTTCAGAAAACACAGAGAAGAAATAACACCAAAATCACCGAGCACAAGTGCATAGAGGAAAAACTTCATAGCTTGGGAGGTTGAGGTGTTGAGTAAGGGTAGAAAATGCTAAGACACTCCACTCGAGTTACAATAGTTATTCAAATTAAAAAGACAAGCACAGACCCATGTTGGGATCTACTATGTAAAGAAAATCCCCACAACACAACTAGAGAAGTGTTTAAAACAAACATCAACACATTATTATCCTCTTGTAGAGATCGTAGAGACAAGGAACAAAAAATCAGAGTATAGAGAATTCAGGGTGATTTGAGAAAAATGCAGGTGCTTAAAAACTGGCCCAACACAGAGGTGAAATTAAGTTTTCTTTGTAAGAACGAAAACCACAGAGGCTAAAACCCATCAAATACACAGAAGATGCATGCCTAACAGCAAGGTCCTTAAAGGAAACGTTGAGGTTATAAAACCCATCCAAATTCACGAAGGAAGAAAATGAAAAAGGAACGCAGAGGGGAAAAATGAGTTCTCTGAAAAAGGAGACAATAGTTGGGTTTACCATCCCAGACAAAGAGTAGAAGTGAAAGTCTCAGAGATGTTAAAAAAAATGAAAATAATATCGAAGGTAAATGAATGTCAAGGGGATCGTAAGGCTAGGTGAAATGTAAACATCAAATGTAAAGGGTTTTCTAAGAGAAACACAGTGAATAAGCACCTGGGGCATGGCTATGTTTTTTCAGAAAAAGGGGGGAGGTTTCATAGTTAAAAAAAAATCACAAGAAACAAGAGTCTCATACAAACTAAGCCTCAACAGATAATAGGAAAAACAAAATTGAGATCGCTCCCACTGATATATACATCAATTTATACTTCAATAAGAAAATACATATATTAAGATTACAATATACAATCATTATATCACCAATAACGCATGTGTTTTATAAACATTCATACCCAGACACCATTAATGTCAATATTCAAATCTATAAGAGTATATTGATTTTTACAACACATAAATAATTAAATACACAGTATCGTGACTAGAATATAGTTGTAATGGATTTTTGCGTCTGTCAAAACAACCAGTACGTATCATTTCCACAATTGCACCTCGTTAATCTGCCACTCCAGCCTGCGAATCAGTGAGACTTCACCGGTACCTCCCAACCAATGCTAGGGGTACTCTTCTTCCCCCTGAGCCCCCCGAGATGCAAAGGGGCCACACACACACAACCATAATCCTCTAGCTCCTAGCTCGCGTAGCAAGGTAGATCCACCACTCTCTCTCATGAGTTGGGTATCCCAACTCTCACAAGTAAAACTAGTCAAAATTTATGTAGCATAACCTTACTCATAACCCCTGTGATCCATTCCTCCTCTTAGTCGTTTGTTTTATAGAATTTCCTTAGTGACAAATTACCATTTGCACATTTAATTCATTTTTTTTTAAATTTAATTAGGAATTATTCTCCCCATACACTTGTCATCTGTTCCATTAGTTGCACAAGTAAATCCACAATTTAATTTAATTAAAAGTCAATTTCCCTCACCCATCCTAAAAGTGCTCCTAAAATCACTCCTAGTTTTCCCTTTTTTCCCTTTATTTCCCATTTACGACTCACACCTAAATATAAAACGTAGTTGAGTCAAAATAGGAATGTTCTCTATTTAGACTATACTTTAGATACCTTTCTATGCTTACACCTTCTTGTACGCTTTATTCCTTTCTTATTTTAATTTCTAATTTTGGTATTTACTTTCACAATGTGTATTAAATCAATATTTATATTTGTTTTATTTTTATTGATTTCTTAAATTGATTTAACTTCACCCCTCATTATTTACTTTATAAAATTATCTTTTAGTCTTCTCACTAGTCTTAGACGTAGGATTAGTTACATTTTTATTTGCATGACCTTAGACCCTTCGGGATTATGTCTAATAAATTCATTCTTTAGTTAATTAATTAATTCGACATGTCATCAAGATTTTATAAGGTTTAACATTCGCTCAAAGTTTTCTAGGCCACCTAGATTCCTTGACTCATTTTTTTAAATTCCGCGACATGCCCTTCAGGATGCACTCAGTGCTTGAAGGGTGCCACTGGCCTTTGATTCAATTTTTTTCAATTTCGCGACATCCCCTTTAAGACGCACACTGTGCTCCAAGTGCTCCACTCGCCTTTGACTCGTCTTGGTAGTTGTATAACCCATCGAGTCAGTGCTCCATTCGGGAGACCTTGTGAGAGATTAAGGGCCACTAAGGAATAAGGATCTTGCCTTATTGCATGCCCCTTAGAATCTTTGTGAGATACTGTATCGGTCTTACCTCATGGTACCATGGATCTCTCGACTAGGTAATCGTTAACCTACAATTTGAGCCACGATGGGAGTGCTAGTAGGCTGTGACAGGGCTACTGCCACACCTCTCCCTAAAGATATGGTTGTTTTGCATGGCCCCTTTACTCTTTATCTGAATCTGATTAGTAAGAAATCATCAGCCTGCATCAATGAACACTATCAATGATCGATAAAAAACACCATAATATATCCAATCATAAGTCACATATGCATAAATAAAATACTCAAACCAATAAAATCCACTCCCTGACTCGATCCAGAGTCCAAGGAGGTCCATTCATGCCATTGACATCCTCAATCTGTCAAGTGTCTTTCACACTCGGGGGAAACTCGTCAATAACATCTGTTAATACATAGATATCAAATAATATAACATCATAATCCATCAACATCATCATAAGAATCCACAAGAAAAAAAAACAACATATACTAAAACTGAATCACTTGCACACAAGTGTCCTCAAAGAATAAGCCAATAACATGTGCTCGCAACAGCGAAATGTTACACATGTGTTTCTATGGGTGACCATAATTAACCATGGTTGACCACAGTTTACTATGGTTGACCACGTTAGGCCATGGCTTACTATGGCTGACCATGTTTGACTATGGTTGGCTATGTTTGACCATGTTTAATAATGGTTGACTATTATTGAAGTTGTTTGAGCATGGTTGAGCATGCTTGTCAATGGTTGAATATGGTTCACGAGGTTGGACTATTGGAAATGATGGTTTGAACTGGTTGATTGTGTTTGACTATCATTAACCATGGTTAACATTATTTGAATTTTGTTCATGATTATCAACCGTGTTTTAGCATAGTTGATTATGGTTGAAGAAGAGTGAGTCTAGTTTACTATGGTTTACCATGTTTCCCTATGGGTTATAATGGTTGACCTTGGTAGTGCATTTTTTATTATAATTGACTTTACTTGATCATTGCAGACTAATAATATTTCAATATGGTTAATTATAGTTGACCACTGTTGACTATGGTTAAGCATGTGTGAAGTCCATCCTTAACTTGATTGAGTTTTGTTGATTATTAACTTTCATTTACTACGTTTTACTATATTTGAATTTGGTCCACTATGGTTGACCTTGGTTGGCTATAATTGGCATGTTTTGTTATAGTTGAGTGTGATTTACCATGTTTGACTATGGTTGAGTGGTTGACTATTGTTGACCTTTGTTGATTATGCTTGACTTTGCCTAGCCATGTTTTCTTATAGTTGACCATGGTTGACCATTCTTTACTATGCTTGACCACGATTGACTATTTTTACTATGCGTGACTATAGTCACACATGGTTTAACATGGTTTACTATGTTTGACTATCATTGACCATATTTGATTATGGTTGGCCAATGCCCATGGTTGACTATGGTTGGACATGGTAAACCATATTTGACTGTGATTAACAATGATTGACTATGGTTGAACATGTATAACCACGGTTTAATATGGTTGTCCATGTTTGACTATTGTTAACAATGGTTGGCTATGTTAGACCTTGTTTAACCATGGTTGACTATGGTAGACCATATTTAACCATGGTTGTTTAAGTTTGATAATGGTTTACTATTGTTCACTAGTTTGACTATGGTTAATGATTGTTTGACCATGGTTGATTGTGTTTGACCATTGTCAACTATGGTTGATTTTTTTTTACTATAGTTGACTATGATTGATAACGTTTGACTATGGTTTAGTGCACTTGACTATGGTTGAATTTCTATAGTCCTCATGGTTATGTTGCATTCCAAAGTTCATGAAGGGTTGACCATGAATTCATGAAGTGTTGACCATGGTTAATTATGGTTATCCATGTTCTACTATGGTTAACCATGTTTGACTATGGTTAATTGTTGATGATCATGTTAACTTTGGTTAAGTATGGTTGACTTTGGTTAAGTATCATTGAATTTGTATTTAGATATAACTTTAATATGTAAGAATACAGTATGAATGATGAAATTGCACACTACCCAAATCTTCCACGGTTACTAGTTAGCACACCACTAGCGTTGAGATTAAATGGTGAAAACACCTATCTATCCTTGGCTAAAGAAATATGGAATATGAAATGGACACAAAGAGATAAAGTTCGACAACTTCATCTAGTTATTTGGATCGCCATAAAACAAATGCCATGACACCATATGAAATGGATCTTATCATCATCTGCATATGCGTACAACATTCTGCATCCATAATAGGATCCCCTCAACTTCCTTAACCATTGACGAACATGCAACATAGATAAACCATGCACCATAATGAATCAATCAATTGGTGGCACCATTAACAATCAACAGTTAGTGTAATTATTACTAAAATTTTTATTTTTTTAATTTGTAAATTATATATTAATACTATATTTCTAATTTAAAAAATTTGTAAATTGTTATTTTCTAGTTAACATTATATATTATTACTATGTCTAAATGAAATTAGATATTATTAATGTATTTTTAATTTTGTATTAGTAAAAGGTCTTATATATGTTGATGACTGTTAGAACATTAACTATTGATGAGAGTTAGAACATTAACAAAGATGACATATACCCATAGACGAGATATATGGAATGAATGTTCCAATTTCTCCAATACTCTATTATGAATTTTTTTTACTATTGTTGTCTCTGATTGATCATTTTTTACTATAGTTTACTACACTTGACTATGGTTGACTTTCTATAGTCCTCATTGTTATGTTGCATTCGAAATTTCATGAAGGGTTGACCATGAATTCATGATGGGTTGACTATGGTTAATTATGGTTGTCCATGTTCTACTATGGTTAACCATGTTTGACTATGGTTAATTGTTAATGATAATGTTAACTTTGGTTAAGTATAGTTAACTTTGGTTAAGTATCATTGAATCTGTATTTAGATATAGCTTTAATATACAAAATGGAGCTTATCATCATCTGCATATGCGTACAAAAGTTTGCATCCACAATAGGATTAGTGTAATTATTACTATATTTTTTATTTTATAAATTTGTAAATTATATATTATTACTATATTTTTAATTTTATAAATTTGTAAATTGTTATTTTTTAGTTGACATTATATATTATTACTATATTTAATTGACATTATATATTATTAATCTCTTTTTTATTTTTTATTAGTAAAAGGTCTTATATAATAATAATAAAAATAATCTATTTTTAAGGTCACCCCCTCCGCCCAACGATTTGACTAGTAAAGTCTACGAAGGTATACATACCCTACCCCCCTCTGGATTTGAACCTGTGACCTCTTAAGAGGAAACACATGTTCTTAACCATTAGGCCCACTCAAGTTGTATATATATGTTGATGAGTGTTAGAAGATTAATAAAGATGAAAGATACCCATAGACGAGATAGATGGAATGAATGTTCCATTTTTTTCAATTTCTACAGGAAGATGGCATATGAAATGGACGCAAAGAGAGAAAATTATACCACTTCATCTACTTATTCGCATTGCCATAAAACAGACGCCAAGACACCATATGAAATGGAGCTTATCATCATCTGCATATGTGTACAACAGTCTGCATCCACAATAGGATTTCCCCAACTTCCTTAACCGTCGACGAACATGCAACATAGATCAACAATACACCACAATGAATCAATCAATTAGTGGTACAGTTAAAAATAAACAATTAGTGTAATTATTACTATATTTTTAATTTTATAAATTTGTAAATTATATATTATTACTATATTTTTGATTTTATAAATTTGTAAACTGTTATTTTTTAGTTAACATTATATATTATTAATATATTTAATTGACATTATATATTATTAATGTCTTTTTAATTTTGTATTGGTAAAAGGTATTATATATGTTGATGAGTGTTAGAACATTTACAAAGATGGAAGATACCCATAAACGAGATAGATGGAATGAATGTTCTAATTTCTTCAATACATAACATCATAATCCATCAACATCATCATAAGAATCCACAAGAGAAGCAAGCAACATATACTAAAATTTGATCACTTGCACGCAAGTGTCCTCAAAGAATAAGTGAATAAAATGTGCTCACAAGAGAGGGATGTTACATACACCCCCTCTTGTTTTAAACTTTGTCCCAAAGTTTTACACTATATATATGAAGTAAATAAAGCATCTGGAAAGATCTAAAAGTCTAACTATCAAATAAATATGGAAACGGCTAGCGCATATCATATGCATCCTCCTAGGTAGCCGAGTGTGGACTATAATTGTCCCACTGGAACTTGACCTGATCGAACGTTCGACGTCACAGTTGTCGAATTCGATGGTCCAAAATGAGGATTGGATCCATCGTCAGTGCACCCTCATCCAACACCTGGAAGTAACTCATGTCAATCACATCGTTAGGATCACTAACATAATGTCTCAAAATAGATACATGAAAAACATCATGCATATGCCTCAAGGAATCAGGAAAGGCTAGTTGATAGGCCACAGGCCCTTTCTTTTCCACAAATTTGAAATGCCCCACAAAATTAGAAGAGTTTAGGACCCTTTCAAAAATTAATTGAACTCTTGTGCGGTTTCACACGCAAGAATACTCTATCACCAAATTCATAACCAATATCAACTCGATGCACATCGAATTAACTCTTCTATCGATCTTTCACTTCTTTAATCCTTTGTTTTATCATTTTCATTTGTTCTTCCAATTCTTGGATTGCTTATGGTCCTACCAGGACCCTATCCTCAAGTTGATCCCAACTCAAATGCATCTGACATGGCCACCCGTAAAGAAACTCAAATAATGCCATCTTAATGGTTCTTTGATAGTTGTTGTTGTACGCAAACTCTACCTGTGGAAAGAGCTCTTCCCATCGCTTCTGTTGGTCCATCTCGTACGTATGAAACATATCGTTAAAAATTTGGTTTGTTATTTATGTCTTCTTTTCTGTCTCATGGTGATATGCTATACTAAAGTTAAGTTGGGTTCCCAAGGCCTCTTGGAAACTAGTCCAACAAATTCATGAAAATAATGATTCTCTATCGGATATGATCCTTTTAGGCACACCATGCAATCTCACAATATCGATGATAAAAACTCTAGCTATGTATGGCACCTGATACGTCATGCACATAGGAATAAAATGTTCACTCTTCATCAGAGTGTCTACTACCAATAAAATCGAGTCGTGCCTCCTTGTCATCAATGAAAATACAAAAATAAAGTCCATCAAAATGACCTCCCATTTAAATTACGAAATAGCTTGTGGGTGTAGTAATCTTGTTGGATCTCTATGTTCAGCCTTTAATTTTTGACATTCCAAACACCTCACCACATAGTTAACTATGTCTGCCTTCATTCCTTTCTAGAAGAATAAGGGCTTAAGGTTTTCCCTCATCTTCGTGACTCCTGGATGAGTCATGTACACTACTCTATGAGCTTCATTTAAGATCAAACTTCTCAAATCGTCTTTAGGAAGTATGCAAATCTAGTTATTATATCTCATCATTCTATCGTTGTCCAAAGTATATCCTTAAAACCTAGGTACCAACATGGTGTCTCATTCGATATTTTCCTTAACTTATTTATACTAGTCATCATCATGTTGTATAGTTAGAATATTTTCTCGAATATTCATCTAAAGAGGTATCACCAACAATATATGTGGTCTATGATTCAATGTATATTCCACTCTGTTCATTGTTCATTTTATGTAGGTAATCTCAAAATCGTACTCACTAAGTAGTTCTGACAAACACCTTTGTCACACATTCAAGTCACTTTGCATAAAAATGTGTTGCATACCACAATTGTCCCTTTTTAGTTCGAATTTCCATCCAATCAGGTAGTGTATCCACACTCTTAGGGCATACACAATGGCCAATAACTCTAAATCATGCGTCATGTAGTTCTCCTCATGCTTTATTAATTTCCTTCAGATGTAAGAGATCACTCAACTGTCTTGACTCAAGACTCCGCCTAAGCCTTCCTTGGAGGCCTCTGTGCATACCAAGAAGTCCTCGTCCACGTCAAGGAATTTTAATATCGGCGTTGTCGTAAAAAACTCCTCGAGCCTTCAAAATTCTTCCATGCATTTCTCGGTCCATACAAAATTCTTATTTTTCTTCTGCAATTTCGTAATCGGATTTGATATCTTCGAAAAACCTTCGACAAACCATCGATAATATCCTTCTAAACCAATGAAGCTACATACCTTGAGTACGTTTTTTAGTGTAGGCCATTCCATAATAGCCTCTACCTTCGTTGGATCCACAATGTTGCGTTCACTAGAGATAACATGCCCCAAATAATGAATCCTTTATTGATAAAAAGAGCATTTGGACAGTTTACCGTATAATTTTTTCTCTCATAAAAATTGTAGTACCAAGCACAAATGTTCATCATGTTCTTCTATCATCCGAGAATATATCGATATTTCCTCAATGAGTACGTGAAAAAAATTGTCCAAGTATTTGTGGAACACCCCATTCATAAAGCTCATGAATACCCCTAGGGAGTTCGTTAGTCCAAACGATAAAATGGTAAACTCGTAATGGTCAAAAATCATCTTGAATGCAGTCTTAGGAATTTATTCCTCTTTGATCGGTAAAAATTGATATCCTAATCTCAAGTCAATCTTTGAAAACACAGTCATGGCCTTCATTTGGTCAAAAAATCGTCTATTGTTGCAAATGGATACCGATTCTTGATCATTTCCTTATTCAATTGATTGTAGTCAATATAGAGTCTCCATGACCCATCCTTCTTCCATATGAAAATAACAAGCACACCCTAAGGTGACACACTGGGACGTATAAGTCCCAGGTCCAACAACTTCTTCAGTTGCATTTTCAACTCTTACACCTTAGGTGTTGACATCTAATAAGGCGCTCTTTCTATCGGTTCAGTTCCAGGTTTTCGGTCAATTGTAAACTCCAATTCTCCTTTAGGCGAAAAACCTGGTAACTCTTCGAGGAACACGTCCACAAACTCTCATACTACTGGAAGGTTTTTTAATCCTTCCGCCATGCCCTTGTTTTTCAGTGATAAGATTACATATATCTTGCATCCTTTGCACATTCTCTTTCGTAGTTGTAGGGAAGAAATGAACCTTAGGGAAACTCCCTAGTTTCTTCCTACAATCACTCATCTTTGTCCCTCATCATCATTCAAAATCAACTGTTTTTTCTTATAGTTGAGTATCGCTTCATGCAATTCCAACCAGTCCACACCGATCATGACGTCATAAGATGATAATATCATGACGTACAAGTTATAATTCATTAAAAAATATTGCAGGCTGAGGCTACAGTGCGTAACATTTCACCAAACCTTTTTCTTGGCACTCAAAGCCATTTCCATGTATCTAAATTCCTCCTGTTTGACTTCCTTTACCTTAATTATTTTTAGCGCTGCAACAGAAATAAATCTATTTGTAGTACCAGGATATATCAAAATACTAAAGGTATGGTCATCGATGGTACCTAACATCTTGAGCACAATAGACTACTGCTCGGCCTGGTGGTTATTCACTGCTGGATGAATCTGGTGGGCCTTTCCCAAATCTCCAACGATAGTGTGTTTGACTAACCCGACAACTCTGACCCTCTCAACCGAAAATTCATGTTGGTAATGTGGCTCTCCACATGTCCAACATCCACTCTTAGGTAAATGTTGTTGGACCACCAGCCTGAAGTCCCGGTCTGCCTAAATTGATGCTTCTATGGATGACATTGTTGTTGGTGTTGTGGATCTCTATAGGGATTCCACTGTTGAGAAGTTAGTCATCATGGTGTCGTACATTGACACCTTGGGCACCAGATGAATGTCTAGCTGCTGTCTGATACTACTGCGCACCAGATGAATGTCTAGTTGGTGTCTAATACTGCTGCACACCAGATGTCTAGCTTGTTTTTGATGCTTCTTTGCACCAGATGTTTCATGTCCCATTGGTCTCGTAGTAGTCCTACCCTAGCCCCCATTGATCAACTCTTCCTCAGCTATGAGGGCCTTTTGGATTGTATTGTGCAACATCTGAGTCATTAGGATCCTCACTTTCACATGAATGATGATGTCAAGGCCAAACACAAACTTGTTTACCTTGAGCTTCTCAATGTTTAGATGTGGATCATACCTAAAAATATCCATAAATATATCCTCATACTCAAGAACCATACGACCACCTTGTCACAAGGTGTTGAACTCTTTAAGTTGATGCTTAATGAATTTCTATGAAACATATCTCTCCTGGAACCACTCCTTGAACAATTACCATGACACTTCTTCAAAATCCATGTTCAGTTGTGGCAGGAGCGTCTTCCACCATAGAAGAGCACTCCCCTTTCACTGAAAGACCACCATGTGAACTTTCATGTTGGAGGTGTAGTCGCAAAGTGCGAAGCACATCGCCATGTTCTCCAACCATGCCTCGACAACTTCGTTGTCCGTGGAAACCAATAAATCAAGAAACTTGACCTTCTCGAGTTCTCTGTGAATGCTACCAGTACCGTCTCGAGCACGTTGTGGATGATCATAGGGTATAGGAAACCTAGCCTCATCTCTATCTAGAAGGTGAATCAAGGCCTCTGAAATCCTCTTAAAGGACCTCATCAACCCAAGAACATCCCCCGCAACAATCTTCTCTTGTCTAGTGACTTGTTCTTCTCCTTGGTTGTTAGACCCCTTTAGCATGGATGCTACTGGAGGCATCACAACTCCTCTCCTATCAACACATCATCTGCCTCCACGATATCCTCTAACCATGATTACCTGGAAGGAAACAATTAAATTTAATTAGTGATAAATTATTAATCAAGTGTTTAGTACACTAGAAGGTGTAACGATCTTAAGTCACGTGGTTGAACCCTCTCTGATACCAAAAGTAAAGGCCTCTCTGTTACAAGTAAGAAACGATAATAACACATAATCAACGAGAATCATAAATGGTGACACAAGATCAACTCATCACGATCAACTCGAATCATCAATACTTTTAATAGCTCAACTTGACACATAAAGATAACATAAAGATAACATAAGGATAACATAAGGATAAAATAAAGATAGCATAAACATGACATAAATATACTACCTTCCCTACCTACCCTGGAAGGTTAGGACCTCCAAGACACATAAGCAGCGATCAAGCCCATGATTTATCTGATTGATTTTGACAACTTAAGGTCTCAAGGCTCACAACTATTCTAAGGAACAAGGAGGTGTCTAAATCCCACTAACATAATCAAATTCGTAATCAACTAAAACAAATCCATCAACCTAAACATCAATTAATCAAGCTTAAGGGTCAACATCAACGTATTATCATACATCACATCTAATTCATGGTGCAAAAATATTCTAACCAACCACATAACCCGTCATACATAACATTAAATCCAAGGCACGAGAGAAATCATCGGTTATATTCATGGCATAAAGATTCCAATAACATAAGTGCAATCATCTGTCACATTGATTAAGGAATAAGAGTAGTCATCAATTTTATTCATTGCACGAGGAAATCTAATCATATAAATTCAATCATTCATCACATTAAATTTTCACTTCACGCAAGAATTCTAATATTTAAAACAATAATTCATTAGATTAAATTTTCATTTCACGCAAGAAGTCTAATATCTAAAACAATCATTCATTACATTAAATTTTGATTTCACGCAAGAAGTCTAATATCTAAAACAATCATTCATTACATTATATTTTCATTGTGAGCAACAAGTCTAATATCTAAAACAATCATTCATCACTAGTATTATGGTTATTTCATGATTCTAAGATGTAAGTAATTCTACCAAGGTTATATTAGATTCAAATCTAGAGAAACATCATGTATCAACTAATTCAATCTACTGAATCATTCACCGCTTTGTAGCACAACTAAAATACATTTTTAAGGACTTAACTTATTTAAGTAGTACCATAAGGTTTCAAGGATAGATCTCACATCCATACACAATGTGCACAATGAAAAAATAATTAACTTCATTGCACTTGAGAAAAAATGGATATGACTTCCATACTAACTTACATAAACATGTGCACAAGGATTTCAATGTTAGCTTAATTTCTAGTACAAGACAATGAGTCCTTCAAGTTGACAAATGTAAGAATTCTAGTATGTCCTACAAAATATAAAAGAAGCTACCAGAATATAAGGGAAATTTAGTTAATGTATGGCTGCCTCCGTTTAATAGTGAAGTTTTGGGTGGATTAACAAGTCAAGGGTACATGAATTTAGAGTTTCATGTCTGCCAGCATAGCGTTAACAAAAGACAAAATTCACAACCAAAGCTCAGACACAGAATCTACGTTGTCATTAAATATCATGAATATGTTTTCAGCAATTAAGAAAGGGTCATGGGTCAACTGAACCACCGAGAGAGAAACCTAATTGAAAACCAAGAGTGGGTAATTTCTCATCAAAGCGCGAAGATAAAAGAGAAATTTCATGGAAAAAGTGAGCAAAAATGCAGAGGGTTCAACAAGGTTTCCATGCTAGGTGTAGATTTAAAAAATATGCAAAGATATTAATTGAACTCAGAGAAAACTCCAGATGATGGAAGTTGGGAGAAATCCTTGGGGAAAGATGTAGAGGAAAAAACCAAGTAAAATCATAGAGATAAATCAGGGAAATAAAGCGTTAGGAGGGAGGTCTAATTCTGGAGAAAATTTAATACCATGCATAGAGATAATCAGGGATTAAAAATGCCAGGAGGGAGCTCTAATTTGGGCAAAAAGTTTATGCCATACAAAGAGATAATTTGGGGATTAAAACACCAAGAGGGAGCTCTATGAATTTTATAGAGTGAAGTGATGTAAATGCATTGGGCAAGGGAAGAAAGGCACAAATCCTTTTCTTCAGAAAGCGAAGAGAAGAAAGAACACCAAAATCATCGAGCACAAGTGCATAGAGGAAAAACCACATAGCTTGGGGGGGTGAGATGTTGGGTAAGGGTAGAAAATGTCGAGAATATCCCGTGATCGGATTTACTATGTAAAGGATATCCCCACAACACAACTAGAAAAGTATTTAAAACAAACATTAACACATTGTTTTCCTCTTCTAGAGCTCGTAGAGGCAAGGAACAAAATCACAAAGAATAGAGAATTCAATGCAGTTTGAGAAAAACGTAGATGCTTAAAAAATGGGCAAACATAGAGGTCAAATGAAGTTTTTTCTGTAAGAAGACAAATCGTAGAGGCTAAAACCCATCAAATATGCATAAGATGCATGCCTAACGCAAAGGTCCTTAAAGGAAATGCTAAGGTTATAAAACCCATCCTAATTCACGGAGGAAGAAAAAGTAAAGGGAATGCAGAGGGGAAAAACAAGTTCTGTGAGAAAGAAGACAATAGCTAGGTTGACCATTCTAGACAAAACCCAAAAGTGAAAGTCTCAAAGATGTTAAAAAAAAACGCAGAGAAGATCGAAGGTAAATGAGTGCTAGGGGGCTCGTAAGGCTGGACGAAATGTAAACATCAAACGTAAAGAATTTTCTAAGATAAATGCAGTGCAGAAGCACCAGGGGCATGAATATGTTTTTCATAAAAAGGGGCAGAGGTTTCATAGTAAAAAATATTTGCAAGAAACAAGAGTCTCATACAAACCAAGCCTCAACAAATAATATGAAAAACAAAACTGACATTGCTCCCAGTGATCTATAAATCAATTTATACTTCAATAAGAAATTGTGGATATTAAGATTACAATATACAATCATTATATCACCAAGAAGGCATGCGTTTTATAAACATTTAGACCAAGTCTCCATTCGTGTAAATATTCAAATCTAGAAGATTACATTGATTTTTGCAAAACATAAATAATTAAATATACAATACCATGACCATAAAATAGTGGTAATGGAGTTGCACGTCTGTCTGACAACCAGCGCATGTCCTTTCCAAGCTTTCACCTCATCAATCCACCTTCTCTTGCGTGCTACTCGATGAGACTTCATTAGTACCTCCCAACTAATGCTAGGTGTACTCTTCTTCCCACTAAGCCCCCTGAGCTGCAAAGGGGTCACGCACACACAACTAGAATCCTTTAGCTCCTAGCTCACCTTGCAAGGTATATCGACCATTCTCTCTCTCTCTCGAGCTAGGTATCCCAACTTTCACAGGTAAAACTAGTCAGAATTGATGCAACATAACCTTACTCATAACCCTTGTGATCCTTTCCTTCTCTCATCCATTTGTTTTATAGAATTTCCTTAGTGACAACTTGTCATTTGCACATTTAATTGTTTTTTTTTTAATTATGAATTATCCCTCCCATACACTTGGCATATGTTTCATTAGTTGCACAATTTAATCCAAAACTTAATTTAATTAAAAGTCAATTTCCCTCACCCATCCTAAGAGCGCTCCTAAAATCACTCCTAGTTGTCCCTTTATTCCATTTATTCTCTTTATTTCCCATTTATGACAAACGCATTTCTAAAACAGAGTTGAGTTAAAATAAGAATGTTCTCTAGTTAGACTAGACTTTAGATAGCTTTCTATGCTTACACCTTCTTGTATGCTTTATCCCTTTCTTATTTTAATTTCTAATTTTTGTATTTACTTGCTCAATATGTATTAAATCACTCTTTAGATTTGTTTTATTTTAATTGATTTCTTAAATTGATTTCACTTCACACCTCATTATTTACTTTATAAAATTAGATTTTAGTCTTATCACTAATATTAGGCTTAGGGTTAGTTACATTTTTATTTGCACAAGGTTAGACCCTTAGGGATTATGCTTAATAAATTTATTCTTTAGTTAATTAATTAATCAGTTAATTAATTCGAAAGGTGCTCAAGATTTTATAGGGTCTAACATTCGCTCAAAGTTTCCTTTTCCACCTAGATTCTTTGACTCATTTTTAAAATTTAGCAACATTCCCTTGAGGACGCACTCAGTGCTCCAAGGGTGCCACTCTCCTTTGATTCAATTTTTTTTAATTTCACAATGTTCCCTTCAAGATGCACTCTGTTCTCCAAGGCTGTCACTCGCCTTTGAGTAGTTTTGGTAGTTTTCCAACCCCTCGAGTCAACACTCCATTCAGGCGACCTTGTGAGATACTAAGGACCACTATGGAATAAGGATCTTTCCTTATTACAAACCCCTTAGAATCTTCTTGACCGATTGTCTCAGTCTGCCCTCATGGCATCGTGGATCTCTCAAACTAGGTAATCATTAACCTACAATTCGATCCACGGTGGGAGTGCTAGTAGGTTGTGACAGGGCTACTACCACACCTCTCCCTCAACATCTGGTTGTTGTGCATGGACCTTCTACTCCTTATGTGAATCTGATTAGCAAACAATCGTCAACCTGCATCCATCAACGGACAATTCCAATGATTCATAAACAACACCATAATATAATCGATCATATGTCACATATGCATAAATAAAATACTCAAACCAATAAAATCCACTCCCTGACTCGATCCAAAGTCCAAGGAGGCCCATTCATGCCATTGACATCCTCAATTTGTCAAGTGTCTTGCACACGCAGGGGAAACTTGTCAATATTATCTTTAAATACATAGATAGGCAATAACATAACATCATAATCCATCAACACCATGATAAGAATCCACAAGACAAACAAACAACATATACTAAAATTGGATCACTTGCACGCAAGTGTTCTCATAGAATAAGTCAATAACATGTGTTCGCAAGAGTGGGATGTTACACATTTTTTTCCAATGGTGACCATAATTAACCATGGTTGACTATGGTTGACCATGGTTAATGATGGTTTACTATGGTTGACCACTCTTGGCCATGGTTTACTATTGTTTACCATGTTTGACTATGGTTGGCTATGTTTGACCATGTTTAACAATGGTTGACTATGAATGAAGATCTTTGAGGATTGTTGAACATGCTTGTCAATGGTTGACTATTGTTCACCAGGTTGGACTATTGGAAATGATGGTTTCACCTGGTTGATTGTGTTTGACTATCTCTAACCATGGTTAACCACATTTGACTTTCGTTGATTATGATCAATTGTGTTTTAGCATAGTTGACTATGGTTGACCATGTTTCACTATGGTTGATAATGGTTGACCTTGGTAGTGCATTTTTTATTATAATTGACTTTAGTTGAAAATTGTTGACTAATCATGTTTGAATATGGTTAATTATAGTTGACCATGGTTGACTATGGTTACGCATGTTTGAAGGTCATCCTTAACTTGATTTAATTTTGTTGATTATCAACTTTCATTTACTAAGTTTCACTATATTTGAATTTGGTCAATTATGGTTGACCTTGGTTTGCTAAAATTGACATGTGTTTTTATAGTTGAGTGTGATTTACCATGTTTAACTATGGTTGAGTGGTTGACTATTGTTGACCTTGGTTGATTATGCTTGACTTTGCCTAGGCATGTTTTCTTATAGTTGACCATGGTTGACCATTCTTTACTATGCTTGACCATGATTGACTATTTTTACTATGCTTGACTATAGTCACACATGATTGAACATGGTTAACTATGTTTGACTATGATTGACTATATTTGATTATGGTTGGCCAATGGCAGCATTGCTAGTATAATAACTTTAGATCTCTACCTTGTCTTTCATTTTAGTGCCTGCTACTAACTGTTTACCCATGGTTGGCTATGGTTGGACATGGTTAACCATATTTGACCTTGATTAATAATGATTCACTATGGTTGAACATGTTTAACCATGGTTTAATATGGTTGTCCATGCTTGACTATTGTTAACAATGGTTGGATATGTTAAACCTTGTTTAACCATGGTTGACTATGGTAGACCATATTTAACTAGGGTTGTTTATGTTTGATAATGGTTTACTATTGTTCCCTAGTTTGACTATGGTTAATGATTTTTTGACCATGGTTGATTGTGTTTGACCATTGTCAACCATGTTTGACTTTATTTTACTATAGTTGAATATCATTGATCACGTTTGACTATGGTTTAGTACACTTGACTATGGTTGAATTTCTATAGTCCTCATGGTTATGTTGCATTCCAAAATTTTTAGCGTTGCACTAGAAATAAATCTCTTTGTAGAACCAGGATCTATCAAAATGCTAAAGGTATGGTCAGCGATGGTACCTGATGTCTTGAGCACATTAGACTGGTGCTCGACCTGGAACTTATTCATTGATGGGTGAATCTGGTGGGCCTTTCCCAAATCTCCAACGGTAGTGTTTCCGACTAACCCGATAGCTTTGGCCCTCTCAACAGGAAAGTCACGCTGTTAATGTGGCTCTCCACATGTCCAACATACGGTCTTAGGTATACTACTCATGGTCCCCGAAGTAGATGATGATGGCCCACCAGCCTGAAGTCGTAGTTTATTCTATTGAACATGCCTAAGTTGATGCTTCTATGGATGACACTCTTGTTGTCATTGTGGTCCTCTATAGGGATTCCACTGCTGAGATGTCGATCATCGTGTTGTCATACCTTGACACCTTGGGCACCAAATGAATGTCTAGCTAGTTTCTGATAATGCTCCGCACTAGATGAATGTCCAAATGGTGTCTCATATTGTTGTGCACTAGATGTCTAGCTAGTGTCTGATGTTGTTGTGCACTAGATGTTGCATGTCTCGTTTGTCTCGCAGGTGTCCTTCCTTGACACTTGTTGATTATCTCTTCCTCATCTATGAGGGCCTTCTAGAATGCATCGTGCAACATATGAGGAATTATTATCCTCACTTTTGCATGAATGATAATGTTAAGGCCAAACACAAACTTGTTTACCTTGAGCTTCTCAATGTTCAGATATGGAGCATACCTAAGAAGCTCCATAAATAGAGCCTAATACTCTGGCAACGTATGACCACCTTGTCACAAGGCGTTGAACTCATTGATATGATGCTCAATGAATTCCTATGAAAAATATCTCTTCCGGAACCACTCCTCGAACAATTCCCGTGACACTTCTTCGACAACCATGTTTAGTTGTGGCAAGAGCATCTTCCACCATAGAAGAGTGCTCCCCTTCAGCCAAAATACCACCATGCGAACTTTCATGTTGGAGGTGTAGTCGCAAAGTTCGAATCACATTTCCATGTTATCCAACCATGCCTGGACGAGTGTTCCATCCATGGCACCCAAGAACTTGGGAAACTTGACCTTCTCGAGTTCTTTGTGAATGCCACCAGTACCGGATGGGGCCCGTTTTCACTGATCACAAGGTATAGGCACCTTGGCCTCATCTCTATCTATAAGGTGAATCAAGTCCTCTGACATCCTCTGAAAGGACCTCATCAACCCAACTACATCCCTCGCAACAATATTCTCATGTCCAATGACTAGTTCCTCTCCTTGGGGGTTAGACCCCTTTGGCATGGATGCTACTGGAGGCATCTCACCTCCTCCCCTAGCAGAACATCATTTGCCTCCACAATATCCTCTAACCATGATTACATGTAGGGAAACAATTAATTTTAATTAGTGATAAATTATTAATCAAGTGTTTAGTACACTAGAAGATGTAATGATCCTAAGAAACGTGGTTGAACCCGCTCTGATACCATATGTAACAACCCCTCTGTTACAACTAGGAAAAGATAATGACACATAATCATAAATGGTGATGCAATATCAACTCATCACGATCAACTGGAATCATCAATACTTTTAATCTCTCAACTCGTCAGATAAATATAACATAAGATAACATAAGGATAACATAAGGATAAAATAAATATGGCATAAACATGACATAAAGATAGTACCTTCCCAACCTACCCTGCAAGGTTAGGACCTCCAAGACACAGAAGCAATGATCAAGCCCAAGATTCATCCGATTGATTTTGACAACTTAAGGTCTCAGTGCTTGCGACTATTCTTAGGAACAAGGAGGTGTCTAAATCCCACTAACACAATCAAAGTCATAATCAACTAGATCAAATCCATCAACCTAAACATTAATTAGTCAAGCTTAAGGGTCAACATCAATTTATTATCATACATCACATCTAATTCATGGTGCACAAATATTCTAACCAACCACATAACCCGTCATACATCACATTAAATCCAAGGCACGAGAGAAATCATTAGTTATATTCATGGCACAAAGATTCCAATTACATAAGTGCAATCATCTGTCACATTGATTAAGGCGCAAGAGTAATCATCAATTTTATTCATTGCGCGAGGAAATCTAATCACATAAATTCAATCATTCATCACATTAAATTTTCACTTCACGTAAGATATCTAATATTTAAAAAAATAATTCATTACATTAAATTTCCATTTCGCGCAAGAAGTCTATTATCTAAAACAATCATCCATTACATTAAATTTTGATTTCACACAAGAAGTCTAATATCTAAAACAATCATTCATTACATTATATTTTCATTGCGTGCAAGAAGTCTAATATCTAAAACAATCATTGATCACTAGTATTATCGTTATTTCATGATTCTAAGATGTAAGTAATTCTACCAAGGTTATATTAGATTCAAATCTAGAGAAGCATTAGGTATCAACTACTTAATTCTACTAAATCATTCACCACTTTGTATCACGACTAAAATACATTTTTAAGGACTTAACTTAATTAAGTAATACCGTAAGGTTTCAAGGATAGATCTCACATCCATACACAAGGTGCACAAGGAAAAAATAATTAACTTCATCGCACTTGAGAAAAAATGGAGATAACTTTCATACTAACTTACATAAACATGTGCACAAGGATTTCAATGTTAGCTTAATTTACAGTATGAAACAATGAGTCCTTCAAGTTGACAAATGTAAGAATTCTAGTACATCCTACAAAATCTAAAAGAAGATACCAGAATATTATAAGGGAAATTTACTTAAGGTCTGGGTGCCTTTCCTTTAATAGTGAATTTTTGGGTGGATTAACAAGTCAAGGGTACATGAATTTAGAGTTTTGTCTCTGCCAGCATGGCATTAACAAAAGCAAAAATTCACAACCCAAGCTCAGACACTGAATCTGGGTTGTCATTAAATATCATGAATATGTTGTCAGTAATTAAGAAAGGGTCATGGATCAACTGAACTGCCGAGAGTGAAACCTAATTGAAAACCAAGACTAGGTAATTTATTGTCAAAGTGCGGAGATAAAAGACAATTTTCTTGGAAAAAGTGAGAAAAAACTTAGAGGGTTCAAGAAGGTTTCCATGCTAGGTTTATATTCAAAACAAATGCAAAGACATTAATCAAACTTAGTGAAAAATCCAGATGATGGAAGTAGGGAGAAATCCTTGGGGAAAAATGCAGAGGAAAAAACCAAGTAAAATCGTAGAGATAAATCAGGGAAATAAAGCATGAGGAGGGAGGTCTAATTTTGGAGAAAATTTAATGCCATACATAGAGATAATCAGGGATTAAAAATGCCATGAGGGAGCTCTAATTTGGGAGAAAATTTAATTCCATACATAGAGATATTTTGGGGATTAAAACACCAAGAGGGAGCTCTATGCATTTCGCAGAGTGAAGTGATGTAAGTGCGTTGGGAAAGGGAATAAAGGTGTAAATCCTTTTCTTCAGAAAAAACAGAAAATAAATAACACCAAAATCACTGAGAACAAGTGCATAGAGGAAAAGCCTCATAGCTTGGGGGGTTGAGGTGTTGGGTAATGGTAGCAAACATCGAGAATATCCTGTGCTGGGATTTACTATGTAAATAATATCCCAACATAACAACTAGAAAAGTATTTAAAAAAACATTAACACATTGTTTTCCTCTTCTAGATCTCGCAGAGGCAAGGAACAAAAACACAAAGAATAGAGAATTCAGTGCAATTTGAGAAAAACACAGATCCTTAAAAAATGGCCAACCATAGAGGTGAAATGAATTTTTCTATGTAAGAAGACAAATCGTTGAGGCTAAAACCCATCAAATAAGCAGAAGATGCATGCCTAACACAGAGGTCCTTAACGGAAATGCTAATGTTATAAAACCCATCGAAATTCGTGGAGGAAGCAAATGTAAAGGGAATGCAGAGGGGGAAAACAAGTTCCTCGAGAAATAAGACAATAGCTAGGTTGACCATTCTAGACAAAACACAGAAGTGAAAGTCTCAGAGATGTTAAAAAAAAATGCAGAGAAGAGGGAAGGTAAATGAACGCCAGGGGGCTCGTAAGGATGGGAAAAATGTAAACATCAAACGTAAAGGGTTTTGTAAGAAAAATGCAGTGCATAAGCATCGGCGGCATGAATGTTTTTCGTAAAAGGGGGCAGAGGTTTCATAGTAAAAAAAATCACAAGCAACAAGAGTCTCATACAAGATAAGCCTCAACATATAATAGGAAAAACAAAACTAAGATAACTCCGAGTGATCTATAAATCAACTTATACTTCAATAAGAAACTGCAGATATTAAGATTACAATATACAATCATTATATCACCAAGAAGGTATGTGTTTTATAAACATTGATACCAAGACTCCATTAGTGGAGATATTCAAATCTAGAAGAGTACATTGATTTTTGTGAAACATAAATAATTAAATATACAATACCGTGACTAGAAAATAGTGGTAATAGAGTTGCATCTCTGTCTGACAACCAATGCATGTCCTTTCAAAGATTTCACCTCGTCAATCCGCCTTCTCCTGTGTTCTACGCAGTGACACTTCACCAGTACCTCCCAGCCATCGCTAGGTGTACTCTTCTTCCCGGTAATCCCCGGGAGTTGCAAAGGGGCCATAGACACACAACCAGAATCCTCTAGCTCCTAGCTCATCTTGCAAGTTAGAGCCAAAAATCTCTCTCTCTCCAGCTAGGTACCCAAAATTTCACAAGTAAAACCAGTTAGAATTTATACAACATACCCTTACTCATAACCCCTGTGATCCATTCCTCCTCTCAACCATTTGTTTTATAGAATTTCCTTAGTGACAACTTGCCATTTGCACATTTAGTTCATGTTTTTTTTTTTTTAATTAGGAATTATCCCTCCCATACACTTGTCATTTGTTCTGTTAGTTGCACAAGTTATTCCACAACTTAATTAAATTGAAAGTCAATTTCCCTCACCCAACCTAAAAGCACTCCTGAAATCACTCCTAGTTGTCCCTTTATTCCCTTTATTTCCCATTCATAACTAACGCCTTTCTAAAACGGAGTTGAGTTAAATTAGGAATGTTCTCTAGTTAGACTAGACTTTAGATACCTTTCTATGCTTACACATTCTTGTATGTTTTATCCCTTTCTTATTTTAATTTCTAATTTTGGTATTTATTTGCACAATATGTATTAAATTACTCTTTAGATTTGTTTTATTTTTTGTTGATTTCTTAAATTGATTTTACTTCACCCCTCATTATTTACTTTATAAAATTAGCTTTTAGTATTCTAACTAATCTTAGACTTAGGCTTAGTTACATTTTTATTTCCAGGAGGTTAGGCCCTTAGGGATTATGATTAATAAATTCATTCTTTAGTTAATTAATTAATCAATTAATTAATTCAGAAGGTGCTCAAGATTTTATGAGGTTTAACATTCGCTCAAAGTTTTCTTGGCCACCTAGATTCTTTGACTCATTTTTTAAATTTCTTCACATGCCCTTGAGGACACACTCAGTGCTCCAAGGGTTCCACTCTCCTTTGATTCAAATTTTTTTAATTTCACGACGTTCCCTTCAATATGCACTCCATGCTCCAAGGGTGTCACTCGCCTTTGACTGGTTTTGGTAGTTGTCCAACCCTTCGAGTCAGCACTCCATTCGGGTGACCTTGTGAGAGACTAAGGGCCACTACAGAATAAGGATCTTGCCTTGTTACACACCCGTTAGAATCTTCTTGACCGATTGTCTCAATCTTCCCTTATGGCATCGTGAATCCATCAAACTAGGTAATCATTAAACTACAATTCGAGCCACGGTGGGAGCGCTAGTAGGTTGTGACAGGGTTGCTGCCACACCTCTCCCACAACATATGGTTGTTGTGCATGGCCCCTTTTCTCCTTATGTGAATTTGATTAGCAAACAATCGTCAACCTGCACCCATCAATGAACACTACCAATGATCCATAAACAATGCCATAATATACTCGATCATATGTCACATATGCATAAATAAAATACTCAAACCAATAAAATCCACTTTCTGACTCGATCCAGAGTCCAAGGAGGCCCATTCATGCCATTGACATCCTCAATCAGTCAAGTGTCTTGCACACTCAGGGGAAACGTGTCAATATTATCTTTCAATACATAGATATGAAATAACATAACATCATAATCCATCAACATCATGATAATAATCCACAACCGAAACAAACAACATAAACTAAAACTGGATCACTTGCACTCAAGTGTCCTCAAAGAATAAGTCAATAACATGTGTTTGCAAGAGCGGGATGTTAGACACTTTTTAGCATGGGTGACCATAATTAACCATGGTTGATTATAGTCTACCATGGTTAATGATGGTTTACTATGGTTGACCACGCTTGGCTATGGTTTAATATGGTTGACCATATTTGACTATGGTTGGCTATGTTTGACCATGTTTAACAATGGTTGACTATGAATGAAGATGTTTGAGCATTGTTGAGCATGCTTGTCAATGGTTGACTATGGTTCACCAGGTTGGACTATTGGAAATGATGGTTTGACCTAGTTGATTGTGTTTGACTATCCTTAACCATGGTTAACCACATTTGACTTTCGTTGATTATGAAAACTGTGTTTTAGCATAATTGACTATGGTTGAAGAAGAGTGATTCTAGTTTACTATTGTTGACAATGTTTCACTATGGTTGATAATGGTTGACCTTGGTAGTGCATTTTTTATTATAATTGACTTTAGTTGAAAATTGTTGACTAAGCATGTTTGAATATGGTTAATTATAGTTGACCATGGTTGAATATGGTTGATCATGTTTGAAGGTCATCCTTAACTTGATTGACTTTTGTTGATTATCAACTTTCATTTACTAAGTTTCACTATATTTGAATTCGGTCAACTATGGTTGACCTTGGTTGGCTATAATTGACATGCGTTTTTATAGTTGAGTGTGATTTACCATGTTTGACTATGGTTGTGTGGTTGACTATTGTTGACCTTGGTTGATTATGCTTGAATTTTCCTAGCCATGTTTTCTTATAGTTGACCATGGTTGACCATTCTTTACTATGCTTGAACATGATTGACTATTTTTACTATGCTTGACTATAGTCACACATGGTTGAAAATGGTTAGCTATGTTTGACTATGATTGACTATATTTGATTATGGTTGTCCAATGACCATGGTTGACTATGGTTGGACGTGGTTAACCATATTTGACCGTGATTAACAATGATTAACTATTGTTGAACATGTTTAACCATGGTTTAATATGGTTTTCCATGTTTGACTATTGTTAACAATGGTTGGCTATGTTAAACCTTGTTTAACCATGGTTGACTATGATAGACCATATTTAACCATGGTTGTTTATGTTTGATAATGGTTAACCATGGTTCACGATGTTTGACTATGGTTAATGATTCTTTGACCTTATGTTTAACCATTTTCAACCATGGTTGACTTTTTTTACTATAGTTTACTATGGTTAATTATAGGTGTCCATGTTCTACTATGGTTAACCATGTTTTACTATGGTTAGTTGTTGATGATCATGTTAACTTTAGTGAAGTATAGTTGAATTTGGTTAAGTATCATGGACTTTTTATTGAGATATAGTTTTAATATGTAAGAAGAAAGCATCAATGATGAAATTGCACATTACCCAACTTTTCCATGGTTACTAGTTAGCAGACCACTAGTGCTGAGATTAAATGGTGCAAACACCTATCTATACTTGGCTTACAGGAAGATGGAATATGAAATGGACGTGAAGAGCATATGCATATGACTATTCAACTTCCTTAATCGTCTAAGTATGACCCTACGTTGAATGCCTCGTTGTGATTAGATCTTCTGCAAACCTGAAAATCTTCTGCAAATCTGAAAATCAATTTTTGTGAGGTAACTTAGTAACTATTTTGTTAATTATTGTGAAGAAAATTGTATATACATCTTGTGTTCTTTGTGTTCCTTGTGGTGATGATTTGTTGATGATATATTGCTGATATATTTTGTTGATATATGTTCACATCTAACTGGTTATAAATGACAACAAGAAGTAATGACTAAATAAGTGATTGCTAACTAATGAGTTTTGTGTAAGAGGGAAGTTTTGGTAAAAGAGCTCCACACTCATTCACCCCCCCCCCCTCTAAGTGTGGTCAGTGTGTCCAACAATATAGACACACAAATGGATGATGAAGTTCCAATCCTTGATGAGGAAAATTATTCTACTTGGAGAATAGAGATGAGAGTACATTTGAAGGAAATGGGAGCGACTATTTGGAAGGAAAACATTGGTGGATGAGTTTCCTTGAAGAACAAGTCAACGTTTGCAACTCAAAGGGAAGAAAAGAAAAATGACGCATTCGCTCTCAAGACCATTCTTAGTGGACTCTAAATCCCTATCAAAGAGAGCATGGGACAATGCTCTTCCGCCAAGGATCTATGGCTAAATCTAGAGGAGACATATCAAAACAAGAAAGAAGATGTTGAAGACCATTCCATCAATATCATTAAAGGTAAAGAATCTCCAAAAAATATTGAATGCATTATTTCTAAATGTGAAGACAAAGTATCAGGTGATGATGTTAGCACAAATGAAGATCTTGAAGACATTTCAAATGAAATCAAAGAATCAAGTGATGATGTTGGAAAAAAGGAAGATCTCAAAAGTATTTCAAATGAAGGTAAAGAATCTCCAAAGACTCTTGATTACAATGATTCGAAATGTGATGATGTTGAATTTTTATCTACAAGTGAAGAATAAAATCTAGAAATAGTTTGTGTAGAGTTTGATGGTAGTTATCCCATGGAAAGAATAGAAGAAGATCTATTAGAACTTCAAAAGAAAGTTGAAGATGATTTATATAAATATAACAATGACCATTATTATATAGACTATAGCTATCTTTCGGATAACACTAAGAAGTTTCTTAGGAGGATTCAAAGGCACATCTTGAAGTTAAAGGGAATTCTCAAAGAACAAGAAGATAGTAATAAGACTCAATTAGAAGAAAAGGAAGAAGAGATCACAACATTAAAGAATGAAAAGGAAGATATGAAGGTAGATGATGAGATTAGCAAAAGTTTTGAAACTATTGTCCATCTCAATACCCAAATTGAAGAAGCCAAAAGGGTAGAGGAACTATTGAAGAATCAAATTAATGAAAAGGAAGAGTCATGTCATAAGTTAGAAGATGAAGTTGTTGATCTTAGAAATAAAGTAGAGAAGTCAAACAAATTCTTGAATAACTCACTAATCTTGAATGAGATCTTGGAAAGTCAAAGATCACCAAATGATAAATAAGGTCTTGGATACAATAAAGAAGCTACACATGCTGAAGCAAGCACCTCAAAGAAGCATGAGGTAAAGAATAAAGAAAATGTTGCAAGTCAACCATATACAAAAGGCAAGGAAATTTTCAAAAGAACTAAGCAAGAAAGACATCAAGAAGCTACCATTACACCTCGAAGAAAATGGACACCAAAGCAAAGGTATGAAAGTGTTTTTTATGGTCAATGTTATTCATGTAATGAATATGGTCACAAAACTTTGGAATGTATATCTTATGAAAGGATATATAATGGAAGATTTTATAAAAGGTGTTGGAGATATGATCAAGTAGGACATATTGTTGTTCACTGTCACAGCATGAGATGCTAAAGTTGTAGTGGATTTGACCACAAATCCAAGGATTGCTGGAATAGAAGAAGAAATTCTATGATGAGGATTTCACATAGCATGACTAGAAGAAGGAATGAAGTAAGGAAGGAAGACATATTTGAAAAGATAGAAGCTCAGAGATCAATTTCTGAGAAGCAGGGACACCTTCAGAAGTGGGTGAAGAAGATTGAACAACTAGAGCATAATGTAATCCTTGAGGGTATCTCAAGTGTGTCATCTATTGAAGAATACGCGGGTGATAGTGGTATCATTGACATACATACGCATGCTAACCTTGAATAGGTTGCATACATATGTGAGCTGTTGTGCAGCCTGCCACGTATATGTGGTAAATCCTTGGGAAAGGGGCTATGCACAGGGTTTGCAGCTTGATGTAATGACATAACTTTGTGTTGCAGCGTCTGACATGGTTTGTTGCAGGTTCTTGCACTGTTTTTTGTAGGTTTTCATGATTCTATATTGGATTATGTAAAGTGATGATAAAAAATAATGAAAGGCCATCTTGGATACATGGCACTAACCCATGAGTATGGATTGAGTCATTTTATATTGAAGAATAATGTTGGTTATGACAGTGAAGTTATGGCACCTTGTTCATGTGATATATCTTGATGATGCTAGCTAGAGATGTCATTGATATATTGAAGAATACTACTAGCACATGTGTTGTTGGATGCTTAGTATTTGCTACAGTGAATGGAGGATTGATTTTGATTTGTTGGTGTACATGGTCTGTACATATTGTGTGTTAATCGTGTGCATTATGGCTTCTCTCTCGATTTCCAAGTTGGTCTCAAAGAAAGGACCACCCTGACTCTCTCACAAGAGGGGATAGAAGACGAGAGAAGAGTGATAAGTTGATTCCACTGTAGGAGTAGATTAGGTTAGAGGGTTTGAATTTCTAAATTTTCTGTGTTTTGTGAGATTGTTGTGGGAGACTCTCCTTGTGAATAAAGGACCATTGCATAGGAGAATTGACGAGGGTATCTCTACCTAGATATTCGCTGATCAAATTGTGAGATCTTAGACACCTGTGAATTCGTTGATCACTGACAACTGCGTGGAAGAAAAGAGATCCGTCACATCACCTGTGCTCACCTCACGTTTTTAAGATTTGGAAGCTTGCAGCCTGCTCATTCCACAGCAACCAATGACTACTTACCATATCTATTGATGGTTGTAAAACATGTTTATTAACACCATATCTGCTTTGGCATTGACAATCGGGTTCGGTTTTCTCTCTGCCAAAACTCTGATTCCCGCTGCAATGGGTGGACTTTATGTTCGGAAAGTGTTTGAGCTGGTTTGGTAGATTTGTTGTAGTGTTACATATAGTGTGATGTGATTTGTGTATGTTATATTATTTTTTGTTTGTAAAATTATATTGTCATGAACAACTCAAAGAACATAGTGATATAACTCAGGTATGTAGTTCTTGATGTTCTTTGGAGCTATAAGTCTATTAAAAGGTGGAGATTTTTGTTGTATTTCGGTGCTTCAAGATCATCAGTTAAGGGTTATCATTTTATTGATGAGTGTGTAAAAAGGTCATTTTGTAAGATCGATTACTGATTGTTTCAGTATCGAGACTATTTTTTGGGGTAGATTAGAATCATTGATCCTATAGATACTTCAAAGATGGTCGAAAGAGGTTGTATTTATGATGTATGAAGTGGTAGCTCGAAGATGATATGAGCGAAAGAGTGTTTCTATGAAGTTCAAAGATGGGGTTACTGCATATGAGGACCAGTGAGACAGACATGACAAAATTTGTGTTGTAACCTTTTTGTTATGTTTTGTAATTTGTGATTGTAATATTTGTAATGTAAGCATTAAGGGAGGGTGTTAGAGATAATGCTTACAACTTTTGTAACTGTGATTTAACCTTAGAGCTATTGTAACTGTGAGTTAGTTTTTGTAACTTAGAGTTTCTAGGTTAACTATTTTTAGCTAATCAGATCCACTTTCTTAGTATCTAGACTGTTAGGAGTCGGTGATATGGATGCTATATCCATTTGTCTATGTAATACATTCTATTATTGTGTGTTAATCGTGTGCATTATGGCTTCTCTCTCAATTTCCAAGTTTTCCAGAGGCATGAAGTCAAGGGTATGAAGGGTTTATGATAGAACAACGTCCTCCCATCAACATTTTGAATCCATGGGTAGGGTATGAAGGGTAGGGAATGAAAGGTTTATCTACCGATTCATATGCAAGAGAGCTACCGATGCACTCCATATCCCCTCATAATTTAAAAACTTGGGCTCGAAAAGTTGATTGACGGATGGGAAGGCAGTGACACTATTGCGCACATTACAAATGACTTAATGACTTGGAGGATGCCTTGCCATGTTCTCACAAAATTTAGACGATGGTACTAGTCGATAGTAGAAGAAAAGGAGATTCAATTTCATCTCCTTGAATTTTCGCTTCATTCGAAGTGCACAATATACTCAGGTCGCAAGAGTGTGAGGAATCGAGTTCTTTTCCTTGCCCTATTCCCCTTCTTCTTTTGGTGTCATATACTTTGGCGCGAGACTTGTCTTCTCAGATCACTTTCTACATTGCTTATTGTTAATCACAACTAAACATGGATCGTATGAAGTAGACATCAACGTAAAACTCTCTGCAACATTACATGCCTCTTAAACCGACCAAATTTTTTCATTAATTTCAGTGTGTTAAGAGGCATTGCCTTTTTTTTTATTAAAACCCAGTTTCGTGGATATTTGTGCCCACTTACGATAGTAGAAGAAAAGGAGATTCAATTTCATCTCCTGGAGGTTTTCCGTTTGTTCGAAGTGCGCAATATACTCATGTTGCAAGAGTGTGAGGAAACTAGTTCTTTTTCTTTCTCTATTCTTCTTCTTATTTTTGTGTCATATAATTTAGCCCAAGAATTTCCTTCTTAGATCGCTTTCTACCTTGCTTATTGCTAATTGCAAATAAACATGGCTTGTACAAATCAAACATCAACGCAAAACTCTCTGCAACATTACTTGGTGCTTACTTGGCCCAAGACTTGCCTTCTCAGATTGCTTTCTACCTTGCTTATTTCTAATTGCAAATAAACATGGCTTGTACAAAGCAGACATCAATGTAAACCTCTCTGTAACATTACAAATCATTTCATGTTGGGAAGAATTGTTTGATTGTTAAGTCTCTACAATAAATCTTTTGGATGGAATAAATATTACATAGTTCTTCATTCACCTCACATTCACCTCATCATTACGAGTAGAAAAGCATCAATGGCGCCTTGAATGGAGATTATATACATCTAACAAAGAAAATGGTTTGAGTATTCACCATTGTGCTCTTTTAACTGCAATTCCATGAGAATGTGTTTTTCCAAGTTGAATTACATTGTAAATGGGTGCATATTAATTAGAAGCTAATACCCCTCATTCACTAAGCCTCTATTGTAAACTTTGATTGTGAAAGGGTGGAGTTGCAAGAAACCCTTGGATCAAGTTCACAAATTGTGAGAGTTACTGAACACTCTAATCCTCTCTTATGTGGACCATATAGTCACACTTGACAAAACCACTTTGCGTGCTTGCAAGTTTCACAAGAAAAAGCAACAATACTTCAAACTTAGACCCGACATCTTCACAATGCACTTGAGCCAAATAATCTAAAACAACATTCTGAACTAGTCCTTGTTCATAACCCTATATTAAAAGATGATGAAGAATATGAGGCTGATTCATACCAACAACTAGCACAAAAACTACTCGGTGAGCCAACCCGAGATTCAAATGCAGATAAAGATCAATTTTCTCTCTGTAAGTGGATCATTAGACCCTGGGAAGAAATCAGAAATAACAAGCACATAATTGGTATAGATATGAAAATGATGTCTCCTTTCATAATTCGGATTACACCAAACTGGTCCAATTTCGTGCTCGACTACTGCAAGAAAGTTGAGATTCACCTGCTCTAGTTCAAGAGAAGATTCCAAAATGCCAACATTGTCAATGATTTGGCCACATTGAAGATCATTGTTTTGATCTTCATCCTTGCAAGTGATTAAGTGAATTTTCAAGTTTGACCCGAAGGGTCACAAAACAATTTATGAAGGGAGTTGGTTCCCTAATTTTATCTATTGTAATAGCTAGATGTTTCTAGAAGACCTCTTAGTAGATGTCTTTTGTTTAATGGTTGAGATTATTTTTTATTTTGTTGCTAATATTTTGGGACAAAATATCCAAATTTAGGGTTTGGTGAGATAGCTCAGGATTTTGTGAGGTTGAGAGCTATCTCAGAGCTCTATGTTTTTATTATGATTATTCATGTAATTAGGAAGGTTAGCTAGTGAGCACAGTGGAGATGTGTGTGTTTTTTAATAGTTTTGTACGACCACGAAGGATTAGAACATCATTGTCATAATTTCATCCTTCAATCATTGAATAGAGATTGAGAATTGTGAATTTATACCTCCTATGTCCATATTTGTTGAATTCTATGTGTATTTGTTTAAATAATTGCAGGTGAACATTATTGCATAGATCCAATGGGGTATCAGAGACAAAACTACATAATAAATGAAATTACAAAGCATAGAATTCAACCGCCAAGATTAGACCTAGGAATAGTTCGCAAGATAGACAATTCTAGTCAATAGTCTATCAGATCTGAAAGCATCTGAGAGTGTGTTTTAGAACCTTCTTATCAGAGTCCTGGTTTGAGTATGATCCCTACGTAACCATTGAAAAAGTGAAATCTAACCATTCATTGGGACATACCTATGAGATAGATCCATCATCCATTTGAGTTGGCTTTCAAAGGCTTATTTCCCATTTGGATCTGAGCAGGGTATTTCGATAGTAAATTAAGGTCTCCATAAAAAATGAATATCAATGGAGGAGGTTGGAGATAAAATAAAATCTGAGGAGTGATCCACACCATCCATTGGATAGACTTGTTGAGAAATATCCAACGTTCACCAGTGCCAGTCATCGGAACTTTGTTACTGATTGACTCTAACACAACACTCTAATGACCAATCTTAGTCGTTCATTGTAGGGATCATGGACTATTCTAGACCACCCATTGGGTAAGCCAATTTGGGGTCTTATTCTAAATTCCATTTCAATAATAGCATTCTGAGACGATATCTTTATCGTCCTTTCAGTGATGAACAACAATTGTGAATGGAAGTTGAGATTGTCCAAAGAAGAATCCTTGTCATCCACCTTACAACTGATCAACGGTTAACAAGGAGCTTCACCATATCCTGAATATGAAAATATGACCATCCATCAGACGTCAGAATCAATAGTCACGATTAAAAGGGCTTTAGAACAATCAAAACAACCTATGAGAGGTGTTTTAGTTATGTTCACTATGAGGATATCGCTCTGAATTCATAAAGAAGATTCGACTCTCCATTCAAGGAACAGATCAAGGGATCACAGGAATTCACTCTAGAAATTCTCTTGAGGTTTAATATTGTGAAATGAAGAATGATTTTAGCTTGTGGATGTGATGTTTTGTTATATGATCGAAAGGGTGCTTAACTCCTTATCGAACATGCACAATGAAGAAGAATAGAGAGAGATACAAGGCTAGAGAATAGAGAACGTCGCAAAGGGATCAAATTTTTATCTCTGTATTTTGGGTATTGTAGATGAGGGATATCATTTGTGGTATCAGATCGTAAGGGAGATTGTCTTCAATATCCATGCCACCTAAAAGAGGTAGGACACCATTGGGACTAGTTTCAGAGTTGTTGATCTGGATTATTTTTGGCACAAAATGAGAGCAAAGATATAATAAAGAAATGTACAGAGATATCTTAGATATCCAATAATATAACATAAATGTATCAAAGATTCAACCATAAACACGAAGATACATTAATACACAATTTTCTATTAATGAGCGAAAATGTACAAAGATTGTAAAAATACTGAGTCAAAGACTCACTAGAATGGTGGCAACTTATCTATAATAAGAGACATGTCTTCTAATCAAATTTGCAAGAAGAAGATTTTACAATGAGGATCCAAAGGCCCTTTTATCATAAAGAAAATACCAAAACTCTAACCCTGAAAGATGAAAATCCAACAATTTTGTGGACCTTGTTTTGGGTAGTTTGTTGTATCAACTTCCTCGGGGCGTAACTTTGGAATACGATCTCCATTTGGGGCACACAATAGATTGTTGGAAAGGTATCATCAAGGAGATTCATTTTGGGGGCCCAATTAGAAAATTTTTCAATCATTGATAATCTTGATCCCGAAAAACCTTCACTTAGGCCCTCAAAATGGCCCCAGAAGTTAAAAACTGCTTAAAATAGTAAATTACCAAAATTGTCAGAAAACCATTTTGAGCCAGATGAAAAAGGTGGGTGGCCAAGAATATCCACATCGAAAAATCCTCGCTCCTTAGGAAGCAATGGTATCCATTGTGTTGAATGCCCGGGGGAGAGGGAAAAGCGTTTGCTCAATCTGCATCTTGATGAGTTGCTTGCCTTGTTGGAAAAGTTGCGATGCTTAGCTTGTTGAAGGTTGTCAAGAACCTGTGGCTAGAAGGGTTGGACCTTTTTAACTACTCTGGATATGTGAGATGCATGTGTGCATAAGGAATCTTTACACTTCGTTGCAATCTTTTCGACTTTCTTTTTTTGGATAGAAGGTGCTTGGACTGAGGCTACACTGGTGTTCTTTTGTTCACGCTTTGAACAAACTATGAAGAAGCTGAATTTTGTTGTATGAGATACTACTTTGGGACACTGTTTAGGTGGGACAATAGTCAGAATTAGCTTTGGTATCCTGTAGAGATGACCCCCCAGAGTAACAATGATACTAAGTGGTTAAGACTCATAATAACATGGCACTTCCACATATATGGTTGGCTCAAGAGAACATCACAAAGATTCAGTGGGGAAACATCACATAATACCTCATCCCTAAAGGGTTGAATTGTGTATGAAAATCAATACTGTTGTCTGACACGAAGATCTCGTCCCTAGCGAAGCCACTCGATCTTTTATGGTTGTGGGTGTGGTGTTGTCAAAAATCCCAACTGCTTGACGACCTTTGCTAAGATGAGGTTATTTTGGCTTTTTCTATCAAAAATAAAATGTAGTGGGGTCCCCTTCACCCACATCTATGAATTAAAAAGGCACCCCCCACTTCCAAATCTATTTCTTATTCTGGTTGAATTTATGCGGTCACAAAAATAGCAGTGGGTTCTATGTCAATGATCTTTCTTCTATTAGTATTTTCATAATCGAATTCAGAATCAGGGTTCAACTCCTTTTTTTTTTTATCTCGACCACCAATGACTATTTTTAGCGACATTCATCGGTGTTGTGCAAGGGGATTTTGTGGAAATCACACCATTTTTTAGTGTCCTTCTTCGTCTTTCCAAGACCCTTATTTTCCTGTGGCTTGGAATGGTTTTCAGGATGATGTTTGTTAGGGCCTTGTTTATCATACTTTGGTTGTTATGGATTTGTAGACATGAAATCCCATTTGTTCTGGTGCTTAAACTTCTACTCAATTTTAACAACATATCGATAAGTAAAACCGAGTGATGAGATGTAGAGAAAATCCATTTCAGTTTGGATGTATCTGTGTAGAGCCCCACGACATTTTAGAACCAAATGTCATTCATAATCTTTGATACCCAACTTCGTGTAGAAGGTATGGAAGGTATTGGTCAAATATGGAACTACTTGGCCCCTTTCTTTCTGTAGTGTGGTCCATCTCATGTACTAGTCCTCATAGTTTCCAACACGGTAATATTGTTTATTTACCACATCCACATCAAAATCCCAAGTGGGATCGACCCCATATATTCCAGACTACTCTGTGGAACTTTCCCGGCAGTAAGTTTCCCACCAATATTTGACATGGGGGAGATCCTTAAGGAGTGCGGAGGTGATCTTTTCCCTGTAGGAGAAATTATAAATAGAGAAATAACATCCTAGCGGATTTAACCATTTTTCTAAGGCATCTGCATCTATCTATCCTTCAAATATGGGAATATCAAAATTAACTTGTAGCTTGAAAGGAGAGGTACTTCCAAAGTGGTCTCTTGATGAAGACGCACCTATTTTTATCGGAAGGCATTGAAGGATGTGGGAAAAATTCTTCATCATTTCGTCCGTCTATCACGTGAGAGCTTGCTCAAGCAACATATTAATAAAATCGGCTACTCTGTCATTTTTATTTTCTTCTTCCATGGAGGGTTTATTGGACATGCAAGAGAGATTTAATTCAAGAGATACAAGCTCGAGACCCAACTTTCTATACTCGGACCTCCTTGGTGACATGCACTGAAAAACGTTCAAGATCAACCTGCTCTGATACCACTGATCTAGATTATTTTTGGCATGAAATGAGAGTGGAGATATAATAAATAAATGTATAGAGATATCTGGGATATCCAATAATATAAAATAAATGTATAAAAGATGCAACCATAAACACAAAGATATAGTACTACACAATTTTCTATTAATGAGCGAAAATGTACAAAGATTGTAAAAATATAGAGTGAAAGACTCACTAGAATGGTGGCATCTTATCTCTGAGAAGAGATGTGTCTGCTACTTGCATTCAAAATAATATGATTTTACAATGAGGCTTCAAAGGCATTTTTATCATAAATAAAATCCCAAACCCTAACCCCCGAACATGAAAATCCAACAGTTTTGTGGACCCCATTTTGGGTAGTTTGGTGTATCAAATTCCCAGGGGTGTAACTTTGCAATACGATCTCCATTTGGGGTGCAAGATAGCTCGTTGGAAATGTATCATGAAGACGATTCATTTTGGGGGCTAAATTAGAGCCTTCAAATATCATTTATAAGCTCAATCCCCAAAAAACTTCATTTAGGCCCTAAAAATGGCCCTGGAAGTTAAAAGGTGCTAAAAATAGTAAATTACCAAAATTGTCAGAAAACAGTTTTGAGCCAGTTGGAAAAGGTGGGTGGCCACCAATATCCACCTAGATCATTTGTAGAATAAGTTTAGGAGAGTTCAAGATCGAATGGAAGCCATGGAAGCAGCTCAATGAGGAGAATCTAACATAGGTGATGTCAATGAAGATGAAGACACTAGTTCTAAGGAAGGAGGAGAAGCTCTAGGAACTGGAATGGATGAGGAACATTTTTTAAGGATGGTTACAAAGGTGGAAGCCAGACCAAAAATGGAGGGCATAATGTATGAGTGGAACTTGAATGTCGAAGAATTGCTTGAGTGGATCAATAAAATGGACACATACTTTGACTATGAGGAAATATATGAAGAGAATAAACTTAATCATGCTATGACTATGCTAAAAGGACATGCATCCCTATGGTGGGATGAAATATAGACTAATAAGAAGAAGAAAGGAAAGACAAAAATTAGGAATTGGGATAGGATGGCAGCTATGTTCAAGGCCAAGTTCATGCCTAGAGATTATCAGTTGAACATGTTCAAAAAACTATAGAGCTTGAGGTAGAAAACTATGACAATAAAGGAATATACAAAAGAATTCTACATGTTGAACATTAGGGAAGGTCATGCAGAGGATGATGCTGAGAAATTTGCAAGGTATATAAATGTCTTAAGGTATTATATCGAAAATGGAATCCACCTCCTGACCCTGAGGACTACAGAAGATTCTTATCAGGCAACCTGGAAAGCAGAGGAGAAGATTACCAAAAAATAGAGCCAGAAAACAAGAGGAAGAGGTCCTATAAGAGGAAAAGGAGAAGCCATTCACAGGAGAAGATCAAAAACCTCTAAATATGAAGGGAGTAGTTCAAGCTCAAATAATCAATTGTCAAGAGGATAATTTAGAGGAAGAATATTTGGCTGCAGAGGTAGAGGAAGAGGAGGCAGATAAATTAGATGCTACACTTGTGGCAAGACAAGACACATGTTTTGAGACTATCCTAAAAATAAATAAATAAATTAGAGAAATAAAAATGTTACAGAGACCAGGGAGGAAGAAACTAATACATTGGAAATGGAAGAAACTCCTATAGTGGGAGAGTCTTTAAAGTTTAAGAGGATCTTGGTCAAGTCAAGGAAAGAGACAAACAATCCAACACAAAGGAAAAGTATTTTTAGGACTGTATGCAAGTCAAAGGGGAAGTGTTGTAAAATTTACATTGAGAGATGAATTACATAAAATTTGGTTTCCATGGATATGGTGGAGAAGTTGGGATTGGAGAGGATGGAACATCCCACTCCATACATAGTGTTTTGGTTGCAGAAAGGACATCAACTCTTAGTGAATGAGCACTGTAAAGTGGAATTCCAAATTGGTAATTATAAGAATGAGGTATTATGTGACATAATGCCCATGGATGTTTGCAATATTCTATTAGGAAGGCCATGGAAGTATGATAGGAATTTTATTCATGATCGAAGGAGAAATACTTATTCCTCAGAGAAAGATGGACGTGAGCATGTGTTGTTTCCGTTGAGGATGAATCATTCAAAGAAGAACAAGAAGTTTTTTGATGAGTGGGAAGGAGCTTCTAAAATAAGTCAAGAATCAAGAGGAGGTACATTTTTCTCTTGTTGGTAATCCAACAGTAATACTCACTACTACAAATATAGATGGTTTACTTGCCGAAGTAAAGGTATGTTTGCTGAATTTTTTGATATAATAGTATATGAATTACGTAATTCTTTACCTCTTGTGAGAAGTATAAGTCACCATATTGATTTGATACCTAGAGAAAGTCTGCCTAACAAAGAAACATATAGATTGACCCCTCAAGAGAATGAAGAAATAAAGAAGTAAGTACATGAGTTGTTAGAAAAAGGTTTGGTGAAAGAAAGTCTGAGTCGATGTGTTGTATAAAAATATCTCAACCCAAAGAAGGATGGTGGATGGCGCATGTGCACTGATTCCAGTGAAATTAAAAGAATTACCATTAGGTACAGGTTTCCATTACCCAAAATAAATGATCTTATGGATTTCTTAAGTGGGGATTTTTTTTTTTCAAAAATTATTTTGCAAAGTGGGTACCATTAGATTAGGAAAAGAGAAGGGGATGAATGTAAGACTTCTTTTGATAATAATAGTGGAATGTATGAATAGTTGGTGATGCCTTTTGGGCTCAAAAATTCTCCTAAAACATTTATGAGGTTGATGAATGCGGTCTTAAAAGAATTTATTGGGAAGTTTGTGATTGTATATTTAGATGAAATTCTGACTTACAACCAGACAATGAGGAAAATTTAAGGCATATTAAGATGGTTTTGAGTACCCTGCAAAAGGAAATACTATTGATAAATTTGAAAAAGTGCATCTTTATGAAGAGGGAATTGATATATTTGGGGTTTGTAGTATCTGAAGAAGGCTTAAATATGGATCAATAGAAGATTCAACAAACTGTGATTTGGCCAACCCCAAGAAACACATTTTAGGTAAGACATTTCCATGGAATTGCAAGTTTTTATAGAAAATTCATTAGAGGATTCAATTAGATATGTGCACCTATTGTAGAAACTATAAAAAAGAGTAAACAACCATTTAAATGGACCGAGACAATTGATAGAAGCTTTAAATTGTTGAAGAAAAAGATTACTAAAAATTCTATATTAGCTTTGTCAAGTTTTGATAAACATTTTTCAAGTTGAGACTGATGCTACTGGGAATGAAATAGGAGTTGTATTGAGTCAAGAGAAGAGACCAATTGCATATTTCAATGAGAAACTAAATGAAGCAAAATATAAATATTCCTCTTATGACAATGAATTTTATGCAACTTCAAGCACTTAATAAGTGGAGACATTACCTCATGCCCAAGGAATTTGTCTTATAAATTGACAATAATTCATTATAGTTCATAAGTAGTCAACCAAAGATGAACCAAAGACATGCCAAGTGGATTGAATTTATACAAATATATACCTTTGTGATTAAACACACAAGTGGTAACACTAATGAAGTTGTTGATGCCTTGAGTAGGATTAATTTTCTTTTGCAAGAACTTCAAGTCAACACTTTAGGTTCTGATGCTCTAACGAAAATATATGAGGATGATGTTGATTTTAAGGAATCTTATGCAACTTGTGAAAACTGAGTTTCCTGCAACACAATCTAGTGGTTGGACTATATGCTACAAGAATGGTTGTTGTTCAAGAATAGTAAACTATGCATAACGAAGTGTTCAATGAGGGAAAATATGATTAAAGAAAATCACAGTGGAGGATTGTCACAACATTTTGGTCAAGATGAGACTTTTTCATATGTAAATAATTTCTATTATTGGACAGGTATGCAGAATCAGGTAAAGAAATGTTTGGGAAAAGGAAGGATATGTCAGCATGCTAAGCGGAGGAGTCATAACAGAGGATTGTATTAGCCACTACCTATTCGAAACATACCATGGGATTCAATCAACATGGATTTTATACTGGGATTACCAAATACACAAAGGGGAAATTATTATATCTATGTTTTGGTAGACATATTTTCCAAAATGGCTCATTTTATTTCTTGTAGGAAGACTAGTGATGACACTAATATAACCAATCTATTTTTTTTTTCAGAAATAGAGAGATTGCATGGTCTACCCATAAGCATTGTTTAAGACCATGATAAAAAAATTGTAGGTAATTTTTTGATCCATGTGGATATCGGTGGTCACCCACCTTTTCCAACTGGTTCAAAATAGTTTTCTTGCAATCTTGGTAATTTAGTATTTTTAATAGTTTTTAACTTTCGAGGCCATTTTGAGGGCCTAAATGAAGGTTTTTTGAAATATAGCTTCTGAATTATATACGAAGGCTCTAATTGATCCCCCAAGATGAGTCTCCTCAGAGATACCTTTCCAACAAGATATTGTGCGCCCCAGACAGAGATCGTATGACAAAGTTACGCCCCCGAGAAGTTGATACACCAAACTACCCAAAATGGGGTCCACAAAATTGTTGGCTTTTCATCTTCCAAGGTTAGGGTTTTGGATTTCATTTATGATAAAAAAAAATTTGGAGTCTCATTGTAAAATCATATTCATGTGAATGCGAGTAACAGACACATCTCTTCTTAGAGATAAGATGTCACCATTCTATCGAGTCTTTCACTCTGTATTTTTAACAGTCTTTGTACATTTTCGCTCATTGATAGAAAATTGTGTATTACTGTATCTTTGTGTTTATGGTTACATATCTGATACATTTATGTTATATTATTGGATATCTGAGATATCTATGTACATTTCTTTATTATATATCCTCTCTCATTTTGTGCCGAAAATGATCCAGATTAGTGGTATCAAAGCAGGTTGCTCTTGATCATTTTTTAGTGCATGTCCCCGATGGGGTTCAAGTATAGAAATTTGAGTATTGAGCTTGTATCTGTTAAGGATAATTTCTCTCTCACACCCAAGAAACCCTCCATGATGGAAGAAAAATAAAATGACATAGCATACGATTCTATTAATTTGTTTATTGACCAAGCTCTCATGCTATAGAGGGACGAAATGATGGCAAATTTTTCCCACATCCTTCAACACCTGTCTATAACAATAGGCGCATCTTCATCAAGAAACCACTTTGGAGGCACCTTTCCTACTTCATCAAGCAGATGCACTAGAAAAATGGTTAAATCTACTAGAAGGTTATTTCTCTGTTCATAATTTCTCCGATAGGGAAAAAATCACCTTCGTACTCCTTAAGGTTGTCCCCCATGTCAAACAGTGGTGGGAAACTTATTGGGATAAAAGTTCCACAGAAGAGTTTGGAATATATGGGGTTGATTCCACTTGGGTTTTTTTTGTGGATGCGGTAAAGGAACAATATTACCCTGTTGGAAACTATGAGGATGGTATATGAGATGGACCACACTGCGACAAGAGAGGGGCCAAGAATTTCTATATTTCACCAATACCTTCCATACCTTGTGCACTAAGATAGGTATCAAAGACTCCGAATGACATTTAGTTCTGAAATATTGCGGGGCTCTACACAGATACATCCAAACTGAAACAGATTTTATAGATGCCTCATCACTCGGTGTTGCTTATCGATATGTTGTTAAAATCGAGAAAAAATTTAAGCACTAGACCAAATGGGATTTCGTGTCTACAAATCCAAAACAACCAAAGTATGATAAAGAAGGCCCTAACAAATAGTCTCCCAAGAACCATTCCAAGCCACAGTAAAAGAAGGGTCACAGAAAGATGAAGAAGGACACTAGAAAATGGTGTGATTTCTACAAACTCCCCTGGCACAACATCGATGAATGTCTCTCAAAATAGTCATTGGTGGTCAAGATAAAATACAAGCAGTCGAACCCTGATTCAAAATTGGATTATGAAAATACTGATAGAAGACAAATCATTGACGTAGACCCCAATGATATTGTTGCAACCACAACAATTCAACCAGAAGAACCAACAAATTATGAAGATGTGGAGAACCCTTTTCATTCAAAGATGTGGGTGAAGGGGACCCCGCTGCATTTTATTGTTGATAGCGGAAGCTAGAAGAACCTCATCTAAACATAGGTCATCAAACAATTGAGATTGTCGAAAACACCACACCCGCAACCATACAACATTGGGTGTCTTCACCAGGGACAAGATATTCATGTTAGCCAATAGAGTTTATTGTCACATGACATCCAACCCTTCAACTATGAGTTATTATGTGATGTTTCCCTGCTGGATGCATGTGATGTTCTCTTGGGCCAGCCATATATGTGGAAGCGCCATGATATCTATGAGTCTCGACCCTGTAATGTCATTGTTACTCTATGGGGTCATCTCTATAGGATATGAGAGGTAGTTCCAACTATTTTCCCAACTAAACAATGCCACAAGTTAGTATCTCATACTACAAAATTCATCTTCTTCACAATATGTTCAAAAGCTGAACATAAGGATACTGCAACCACTACAGCCTCGGCTCAAGCACCTTCTATACAACAGAAGTAGGTCGACAATGTTACAACAAAGTGTGAACATTATTTATGCACACAGACATCTCATGTAGCCATACTGGTTAAAATTTCCCAACTCTTCCAACCACAAGTTTGTGACAACCTTCAACAAGCTAAGAAACACAAATTCTCCAACAAGGCAAGCAACTCATCAAGATGCAGATTCAAAAAATGATTTTCCCTCTCCCCTGTGAACTCAACGCAATGGATACCATTTCCTCCTAAAGAGGGAGGATTGATCTAGGTGTATATTGGTGGCCACCCATCTTTTCTAACTGGCTCAAAACAATTTTTTGGCAATATTTACTATTTTTAGCAGTTTTTGACTTTCGGGGCCATTTTGAGGGCCTAAATGAAGGTTTTTCCAAAATAATATTTTCAACGATAGTCGAAGGCTTTGATTGAGACCCCAAAATGAATCTCAAGGATAAATTTCCAACGAGCTATCATGCACCCCAAACGGAGATCGTATGCCAAAGTTACGCCCCCGAGAAGTTGATACACCAAACTACCCAAAACATGGTCCACAAAACTGTTGGCTTTTCATCTCTTGGGGTTAGGGTTTTGGATTTACTTTATGATAAAAATTCCTTTGGAGCCTCATTGTAACATCATATTCTTTTGAATGAGAGTAGAGGACACGTCTCTTCTCAGAGATAAGATGCCACCATTCTAGCAAGTATTTCACTCTGTATTTTTACAGTCTTTGTACATTTTCACTCAATAATAGAAAATTGTGTATTATTGTATCTCTATTTTTATGGTTTCATATATGACAAATTTATGTTATGTTATTTCATATCTGATATATCTATGTACATTTCTTTAATATATCTCTGCTCTCAATTCGTGCTGAAAATAATCCAGATCATTTTTGGAGGACCGTGTGGAAGAAACTAGGTACTAATATCAGTTTTAGCTCATCCTATCACCCAAAGAATGATGGGAAAACAAATATAGTGAATATAATCTTGGGGAATATTTTGAGGAGTATTGTGTATGAAAATCATAAGCAGTTGGACTAGATGCTTTCCAAGGATGAATTTGTATATAATGACTTACCAAATAGGAGCATGGGAATGAGTCCATTCTAGGTTGTGTATGGAATGCATCCAAGAGGAGAATATGAGATAATGAATTTGGGAAAGTGGAATTAAGAAGTGCATATGGTGAGGATTTTGCAGTAAGATTGCAGGAGCTACAGGAAAGTGTCAATCAAAGATTACAAGAAAGCAGTGGTAAATACAAATAGAGGTCTGACATGAAAAGGAGACAAGTGGAATTTCAGGTTGGTGATTTGGTTATGGAATATTTGAGAAAGGAGAGGTTTCAATTAAGGACTTACAACAAATTGAAGATGAAAAATATTGGACCTTATAGAATATTGAGAAAATTTTATGCTAATGCATATGAAATTGAACTTCCAACTAGTATTGGAATTTCTCCAATTTTCAATGTGGAAGATTTGTATCCCTTTAAGGAAACATAAGTTGTTTCAACAGATGATCCTGTAAGTGATGAATATAATACCATTGAATGGGAATATAAATTTCCTAAGGTAGTTCAAAAGGATATTGAAGCAGCATTGGAAAAGAAAGTGGTAAGGAAGACCAGAGGTAAAGAATACTTCCAGTATTTGGTTAAGTGAAAGAATCGAGTAGAGGAAGATGCTACATGGATGATAACAAAAAAAGTCTTCAAGTATGGAATAGATGTTGAATATCTCATGAATAGTTATTTTCTTCCCTAGGAGTCTTCTGATGTAGGAGCATCTTCCTAAGCGAATTTTTGAGGTTGACACAAAGGGTCACCAAACAATTTACCAAGGGATTTGGTTCCCTAATTTTATTTTTTGTAATAGCTAGATGTTTCTATAAGACATATTACTAGATGTATTATGTTTGATGGTTGGGATTATTGTTGATTTGTTTTTTTTTTTTTCTGTAAGTTAGGGACAAAATATTTAGATTTAGGGTTTGTGAGATAGCTGGGGATTTTGTTAGGTTGAGAGATAACCAAAAGCTCTATGTTTTGGTTATGATTATTTATTTAATTAGGAAGGTTAGAAAGTGTGTAGAGTGGAAATGTGTGCTCTTTTGAAGAGGTTTGTACGACCACGAAGGAATAGAACATAATTGTCATATTTATGTCCTTCAATCATTGAATAAGGATTGAGAATTGTGAATTTATATCTCATGTGTGCATATTTGTCGAATTATGTGTGTAATTGTTAAAATAAATGTAGGTGAGCATGATTGCAGAGATCCAACATGGTATCATATCCCAACCCTACAAAACTCATGAAATTACATAGGATAGAAGTCGATGACCAAGATTATACCTAGGAGGATTTCACCACATCGATGGTTCTGGTTGATAATATATCGGACCCGAAAGCATCGAAGAGTGTGTTTCAAAACCTTGTTATCGTAGTCCAAGTCAAATCCCTATTTAACCATTGTGAGAGTAAAATATGACTGTCCATTAGGAAAGAGATACGATATAGATCCATTGTCCACCAGAGCTAGATTTTAGATCCTTCTTTACCATTTGGGTTCATGTAGGGTATTCTGACAGTGAGTTAAATTCGTTGATCAACAAGGAAGATGGAAGGAGGAGGTTGGTGATCAAAGAAACTATGAGGATTAATGCACAACATCCATTAGATCGACTTATAGACAAATATAAACCATTCATCTTTGCTAGTCATCAGACCTTTGTCCCTCATTGAATCTGACACAACACTCATATGACCAATATGATTTGTCCGTCATAGGGATAGGGTAGTAATCAATACCACCCATTGGTTAAGACAATTTTAGGTCTTATTCCTACTTCCATTCGGACCACAACATTTCGAGGAGATATCTTGATCTTCCTTTTAGTGAAGATCATCGATTGTGAACAAAAGTTGAGATTGTCTGAAGAGGAATCCTTGTCATCCACCTGGAGGTTGATCAACGATTAACATGAAGCTTCACCATATCCTGAATATGAAAATATGATCATCCATTGGACCTTAGAATCAATGGTCACAATCAAAAGGGATTTGGAGAAACCTATCAGAGTTGTTTGAGTTATGTTCACTCTGAATAAATCACTCTGAATTCGTAAAGAAGATCTAACCATCCATTCAAGGAACAAATTGAGGGCTCAAAAGAATTCACTCCAGAAATCCGCTTGAGGTTTAAGATCATGAAATGAAGGAGATTATCCTTGGGATGTGATGTTTGGTCATATGATCAAAAGGGTGCTTAAAATTTGATTGAACCTATGAAATGAAGAATCACAAAGAGAGATATGAGGCTACTGAATAGAGAAACTTGCCACATGGATCAAATTGTTATCTCTATATTGTGGGTATTGTAGTCGAGGGATATCAACATTCATTTGTATCTCTATATGGTGGTTATTGTAGCCGAGGGAGAGAAATTCCAATTACCAGAAGACATCAACCTCCAACATCTAGCTAACTTAGGAAATCTTCATGGAACCATTGAGCCTAGAGAAGGGTTCACTACTACATATGTACAAAAAAACCAACGTCATACTCTGATAGTATGGATAAAATTGATCATATTGACGGAGTTTACTTGCATTTTTTTATTTTTATTTTTAAATCCTCGATGTTTCTAGAATATTCAATGACATTAACTATCGTCAGATATCTGATGGTTGGCCAAGTCAATGATCATCAGATATTCGACGGGTGACCGGGTCAATGATGTGTGTATCAACATTTGACGAAGTCAATATTTTTCTTCTCTAAGAAACATTTATTTGGTCAACATCCGTTGGACGTCTGATGAAAGTGTGACACATAAGTAAAAATGTTTAAAATATTAAAGACATTTGTTGTTGTTTCTATACTAGTTATGGTTTGTGGAGGTTATAAGGGATATTTTTAGGTCATAATACAAAAAAAAATATTTTGTTAATTAAATTACACATATTTAAAGTACTAAAGTTTCTTTTTATGATAATCATGACTGAAAGTTTGGTAAGGAAAAATGTCACATAACTTTCGTCTAGGAGGAAAAGGCCGAGACTTGAGATCTACATTGGTTGATACTTTTGGTGATAAAAAATGTTATTTCCCTTGTAAAAAATGTAGGGGCTATAATAGAAGGAGGAGTTTAATAAAAACAACTAAAAAACATTGCAGTGAGTATGGACACCTTGAAGGTGGGCGTTAGCACTAGAAGTCACACCTAGACTATTGTAGGTGTAAGCCTAGTACCCATCATAATATAAATAGATTCAATGGTTTGAGTAGGTGGATCAACAAGAGAATATTAAAAGGGAGGGTATCAAACTATTCTCAAATACATTCTATTGGGCATGGAGTCGTAACATTCTTCAGATCACAGACAATGAAACTGCCTACCAGACAAAAGGATTATGCAAAGATGGGTAGAATAATAGAAGGTAAAAAAAACAGAAGAATATCCACATAACTTAGATCCTTTATGTAAGATAGATTAAAGAGTTATTTAACAATAATCAATTATTAACATGAAATTAACACAAATCCTTTGCAGCTCATGAAACCATTAACCAAAGGAAACTTTTGAGCTTCAAATATGTAAATATTACTCAAGAAAGATGATAAGAAATAACAGAAACAAGAGAAAACAAATTTGGTATCACAACTTTCATGAATCTCCAATGACATATATGCCTACAAAACATGCCCTCGTGCTTACAAATGAGCAACTCAATTGCTGCTCTAGCTCTCTCCTCTCTTGGATCATGAATCCAATGCCTTCCTTCTCAAAAACCACTTTCATATATAGTGAATGATCTCTATATACCACAAGGAGGTAGAAACCAAGGATCTACATAGGATCCTCCTCCATTTAGGAGTCTTGTTTCAAAATATTCCAACAAAACCTATCAAATTCCTATTTTTCAGGATCTTTCCTATTGTGATAAATGCCTTTTGAAACAGGTCATTATGCTTGATATGGAGATGGAAAAAATGTCCCTCGTGTTAAACTAACTCCTAGGAGACCATTCAAACCTTCCATGACAGTTGGAATCCCTTCCATAGCTCACATTTGTTATACTATTAGAGTTGACAACGCCTGTGACAACATGCACTGTGAACTTTCTTGTAGGTGATGATTTTAGATTTTCTCCAAAAATACAAAGTGCGCGAGGATGAATTTTTGTTTCCTCCACAAGAAATTCTAGAGGAACCCATATGGGTATTCAAAATTTACAAGAAAAACAATCATCTGTTGCGTGCTAATTGCTTACAAACTGTCATACATTACCAGTTCATAGCCCCAATGTTGCGAACATTCCTGTAGCAGCCTGTTTTGCTTGATAAAGTCTTAAAACATTCCAAAAATTATCTCTAATTCCCCAAACTATTGTAACAACTTATAATATTTGTACATGACTAGAAGAGAACATCCCAACAACTAAACATGGTTTATAAAGCATAACTATCCTCAAAATTACAAAATGTATCAAACGCGAAACTTGTCAAAAACTGATATTGGTTAAGGCGGTTCAATTTCTTCATTTTTTAACTTTGGAGCTTCTCCTGGTAGCATCTTTAGCCAACATGTCCATATTTATCTTGGCCAACTCTTCTTTAAAAGGTTGTAGTTCTTCCTTTAGCTTTCTGATCTAAGCTTGATGATATCTATTTGGTCTGTAGATGCTTCTTTAATTAATGGATCAGAATCAAATAGTTGCATGTCATAAGGTTTTGTCCTTACAATTTCACCTCCGTTATGATCTTTCTGATGATGTTCACTATCCATTATGATGATTTTGAATGCTTTCTGTGAGCTTTAAAAATGGGTAGATGCATGAAAACACAGAATAAAAGAAACTAGCCCGGTTTTGAAGATAAAGTGTTTTCAATAGGCTGACCTTGTACACAATTTCTATACAACTCACTTTATACACGTTAATGAATGAGAAAAAGCATTATTCAAATAAAAAGGATGAGGAAAAGCCAGTGAAAATTATAATGAAGGGATACAAAGGTAAGTATTTTAAAAATAGGTTTTTATTAGCATAAAAGTTTTATTAACATCATCATTACACTTGTAATTTAAGTATGCCCTCATAGATGATCAATTGCACACTACAGAATGGATAGGGGTATAATAACTCTGTTAAGTTTGCAATTTTAGAAATATGCAGAGGACGGGGTTTTAACAATGCTAGAAAAAAGGGTTCGCAATATCTTGTTTGTAGCGCTCTGTGAGCCAGTTCATAGTTCTAGGTGAAAATGATGGGAGCAAGTAAATTTTAAGAAGGACGAAAAATGAATGAGGTTAGAAGGTGGTCTGGTTTAGTAGGAATAGTTGAAAGCATATTTTAAGTGATTTTTTCGAGTTGATAGCAAGGAAGTGACATATCACAATGCCTTTTTGTAGCACCAAGTTCATAGTGCCTAGATCAAGCATGATTTGCACACTTGGAGGAAATTGTTAGAAACTTTTATGACATAATCCGTGATAATTTGTTTAAAATACCATCTCTGAAAACAATGAGATTTTATTTGACATCATCCATAAATGAAATGATGTAAATGAATGCATGTAGTAGTTTGAATGCGCTGTGAACTCTCCTAGTGACTTGGCGACACATAGATCAAATATGATTTGATAGCTAAACGAATAAAAGGTGACAAAGGAGGATCTTGCGTACAACATGGAGGTGTGACATGTCAAGGTGATGATGGATATTTTCAAATATGTGACTCGTGATGGTTTATTCAACTTCTCATGATAACAAACACATAACCCAAGGACTCTAGACCAAGGCCAAAATAACCTTAGCTTATTTAAATCAAAATTTGTAATATGACTATAGCAACAAGTCATAAAAACCTATAATTTAAGAAAACCTATGACTCAAAATCAAAATTGAAATGATTTTTGACCCTTATAATTCTATGTGATATAAGTTGGTCTGAATATTGTCCCTCGGTAAGTTATTATTGTTATCATTATTATCCTCCACTAATATTTTGAATTGGAAATCCAGTCATAATTATTTTTTCCTTTTTCGAATTTGGTCTTAGAGATTAATTAAAAAGGTAGTGCAAGGATATTTCATTATTTTACTTGCATAAGGATTTGTTTGAAAAATATTTGCAGAGTTGATAATTCCTCTTTTGATATTGGTACCGATAGTCTGTTTGAGAATTAATTTCAGAGTTGTTAATTCCTATTTTTATATTGGTAATTGTTTCATTTTTAAAAGTTTTGAAGATCAGTTCTAGTTCCTAGTAACGTCGGCATTTTATTTTAATCACTAATGGAAAGTGGAAATATGTATATTCCTTGTTCCTATTCTAGAACCTTGAAGGGTTAAGACTTATAAGAATTAGGGTTCATAAGAAAAATAGAGGAAACATGGAGATGATTGTTCCTTTTCTTTGTTTTCCTATATTATAATTGTAAATGTTTGTATTGTTTTAATATTTTTTATACACACTAATATTACTTGATATTTTGTAATAATAAAGGAACGAATCCCTAGGGAACTTCCCATGGAGGAATACATGGTTGTACAAGCATATGTTCATGAACATGGAGAAAATATTAAATATCAAGTTAATAATCCTATGGAAGATGATGATGATGTTAATAACATAGTTGAAGAAGACAGGACAAGTATATTGATCCAGGAGACATTTAATAATGATAGAATATATGAGGATGACAACCATCTTGATGGTGTTTTTTATATACATGTACATGAGAAGGAAAGTCAACCTATTTATGAAGGCTCCAAAATAAGTCTTCTCTATGCTATATTGTTGTTGGTGAACTTAAAGGTTATGAATGGTTTTTCAAACACTTGTGTCACACAACTGCTAAGGTATGTAATGCATTTTGTCACACTTAGTAGATGATGATAATGACTTTATTTTTTCCTATACTTTTCTTTTTATTTGATCATTTGTAAAATTTCGATGCAATAGGTACGATCAATATTCTTTACATTAACCAATATTGTTTTTTTATGTTGTAGATTGTTAGGTGAATTTTTGTAACCACCGTCAAATGTTTTGTGTCACACAAACCAAGATTTACATTCCATAATGAAAGATATTGGAATGTAGTATCAAGTTATTCATGGATGTCCTGATGATCATATTTTATATTATGGATAACATGCATTGAAAGAAGAATTCTTGAAATGTCAAATTAGTAGATATCGAACTGATAAAGTAATGAAGAAGGTGTCTCACGTGGTTCTTCATTATATTCCCATAATTCCATGTTTGTGGCGATTGTTCAGGTGAAAAATCATAACACAAATTATTGATTACCATGAAAATAATGTTGGACAACTGAGAGGGGGGGGGGGG
>JZKD02S0522983.1:351771-387057 GCA_000966675.3 Picea glauca
CGCGCGCTAGGCAAACGAGTGGTTAAGTCGTTATTCCCATTTCAAACCGCATAACTCCCGTGCGTTAATCCACCGGTCACATAACAAGACCACGGGTTATAACCCCTGTGCATTTAACCGTTGGCTATAGTTTCAGACCCCAACGCATATGTTAATACAATATAACATATATATATATATGGTTTACAATGCACGCACAATTTGGCATATACAATGGTCATATGTTGTGGAATGAAACCAAAGGTCGAGGCTAAGCCCCAGCCTGACCCCCCTTTCCATTGATACAACGAGCCAGTTTAAATATATGTGCATTTGATATATGAAACAAGGAACAAGTCGGCATAGTGGTTAGCAGAAAGTTGTGAAGTCTTTCATATGGGGGGAGGTCCGGAGGTCGAACCACGTGAACTCCGATTACATTTTATATAACATATAAACCAATAATGAGGGGGACACGTGGTGCCCATGGATTGGGCCACGTGTCCTCATATTATTTTCCACCAACCAGACACGTTTCATCACCCGATTCACCAGCAACCAACCAATGAACAACTACCACGTCATCATCGTATGGCCTGTATGGCCCTTCCACGTCAGACCGTACGGACTATACAGACAGGTATAGTCAGCATCAAATTTTTCCTTGTTTGGCTTGGCGAACAAATCGCGATATCTTCTCCATATGGACTCCGTTTGAGAAAGTAAATATAACATCGGAATCAGGAATACGAGGTGGACACAATGGAAATTTTTTCGTCGCATGCCAAGCACTTTGAAAATTGAGCAAAATTTGATCCCCTGATCATTTAAAATATTCCATTTGAAACCTTTTCAGAATTTCTCTTAGATCTTTTTCTTGAGAAATGAACATCCCTTCAAACCTCTGAGTAATTTGCAAACCAAGAAAAAATGATAGTTCACCTATCATAGAAATTTCAAACTCAGAGTCCATGGCAGAAGAAAACCATTTTACCAATGAATCCTTATTACATCCAAAGATGATGTCATCTACATAGACCAACACAATGAGAAAATCATCACCCTTTGTTTTGATATATAGATTGTTGTCATTTGTTCCTCTCTTGAACCCTTTGTCTTTGAGATACATATCCAGTTTGTGATACTAGGCATGAGTAGCTTGTTTTAACCCATATGAATCTTTCTTCAGCTTTCATACTAAGTCAGGGTTATCAAACAATTCAAAACCCTTTGGTTGTTCCATATAGACTTCTTCATTTAAATCTCCATTTAGAAAAGATGACTTGACATCCATTTGATAGACTTTAAACCTTTTATGACAAGCATAGACAAGAAATATTATGATAGCTTCTAACCTTTCTATGTGAGCAAATGTTTCATCAAAATCCAGTCCTTCTATTTGAGCATAGCCTTTACAGACCAATCTTGCTTTGTTCCTGACAACTTGTCCCTGCTCATTCAACGTATTCTTAAAGATCCATTTGGAACCAATGATATTTTTACCTTCCGGTCTATGAACCATCTCCCACGTATTGTTTTTCTCAATCTGATCAAGTTCATCATTCATTTCTTTAACCCAAAGGTCATCTTTGCTAGCTTCATTAAAGTTTTTGGGTTCCAGCATGGATATGAAAGCTATATGTGATTTTTCGGTGTTTTTGATTAACTTTCTCTTGGTTTGTACACCTTTGTCTTTTTCACCAATTATATGACTTGCAGGATAATTCTTTTGATTGATTTTGGAGGAGGAATTTGAAGTTGTCTGCTGATTTGATTCTGTCTGAGTATCCGTGTCTTCATCTGATTCATAGTCTTCATTTTCTGATTCTTGGACCTGTTCATATTCAACTTTAGTTTTGTCTTCTATAGAAGACTCATTACTGTACACCTCTCTTGCTGGGACTCCCTCATCAACTTTTACATCAATACAATCAACCATTTTATTCAGCCTCTTCTTATAACATCTGTATCCTTTACTGTTTGTAGCATATCCTAAGAAGATACCTTCATCAACGCTATCATCATATTTTCCAAGGTTCTCATCATTATTCTTTATGTAACATTTATTCCCAAAGAATTTGAAATGTTTGATTGAGGCAGGTCTCCCATACCACAGTTCATAAGGTGTCTTGTCACTTTTTGGTCTAAGGTGGGCTTTGTTAAGAACTTGGACTGTTGTTTGTATTTCTTCTACCCAGTAAATTTGACCAATGTTCTTCTCATTCATCATTGACCTGGCCATTTCCTACACTATTCTGTTTTGCCTCTCAACTACTCCATTTTGTTGTGGAGTTCTTGGGATTATGTATTCTCTCTTGATCCCATGCTTATCACAAAATTCCTTGAAATCACTTGACATAAACTCTCCTCCTTGGTCTGATCTTACTGCCTTTAATATCTTGCCTGTTTGACTCTCAGTTAAAGCCTTAAATATTTTAAACTTCTCAAATTCTTCAGCTTTTTCTTTGAGAAAGGCAACCCAAGTAAGTCTGGAGTAATCATCAATAATCAACATGAAGTAGTTTTCTTTCCTTGGTGCCTTCCTGTGTTGATGGTCCACATAAATCCATGTGAACTAGTTGGAGTGGTTTCTCTGTTGATGTAAATTTCTTGGAGTTAAATTTTGTCTTGGTTAGCTTTCCTACTTGGTAGGGTTTACAAATTGAATCTTGGGGATTTGATATTCTCGGAAGATCTTTTACTACCTCTAGTTTTTTGAGTTTGATTAAGTGATCAAAGTTTAGATATCCAAGTCTCCTATGCTATAACCATATTTCATCTTGTTTTCTTAGATGATACTCTTCTCTATTTTCTTTCATCAGATATACGTTATTTTCTTTCCTTATGCCTTTGGCCACCACTTGTCCTGAGTTTGCAGACTTTATTTTGTAGTCCTTGGATGTGAACACCACTTCACATCCTCTGTCATAAATTTGACTTACACTAAGAATATTATGTTTCAGACCATCTACAAGTAGAACATCTTGGGCTTTTCCTTTTCCATTACTTAAACTCACCATCCCTTTACCCTTTATTTTACCTAGAGCATCATTTGCAAAGGTTACGTTTCCTGATTTTATTTCACTTACAAATAGAAAGTTATCTTTGTCTCCCATCATATGTTTGGAGCATCCACTGTCTATATACCAAGGGTTCATTTTTCTTTGAGCTGACAACACTAATCCACACTTGTCACTTTCTCTCTTCTTCCAAACCTTGACAATTTTAGCAGGGGAATTCAAATCTGGTTCATAGTTCCTTAATCAATAGTCAACAAATTTATGTCCATAGTTATGGAAGTTGTAGCATTCAATCTCATTGTTCAATAGGTCAAAATTATTGTTGCAGTGTTGTCTACTCATTAACTGTTGATTATTTCTTGACCTCCTTAGTTGCATGTCTCTAGATTTAATTTGGAAATTTGCAATCCGTGAAGAATTGTTACTTGGTTGTATCATTCTTTGTCGTGGCAAGTATTTATTCCTTTGAAATCTTAATTGCTCATGTTTAAGTCTTAAGGAACAATTTACAACTTTGTGACCAAAGTTAGAACAGTAGAAAAAATTGCCATAGAAAAATTCTTTGTACCTGGAAAATGGTTGTCTTCTTTGAGAAAATTGATTTCTTCCATGCTGACGACATCTTTCAGTAGTGAGTGCATTATTTCTTTGTTCTACAGATTCAGTCCTGGCACCTTTTTCTTTACTCGTCCTGGGTGGCTGATTGTCTTCCTTTGTTTCTGCAGGTTTTTTGTTGTCATTGGTCATAGATTTGACAAACTTGATGGGTTCTTCATTTCTTGGCTTACCACTACTTGATCCCTCTTCATAACCCAGACCAGTTTTCAGCTTTGGATTCCTTTGTTGATTCATAATGGTGGCTAATCCTTCTGAGGGTTTGATACTTGACATATTCTGATTATACAAGGCTTGAAACTTCTCCATCTCTTTCCTAGTTTTCACTACTTCTTGTTCTAAGGCTTCACATTTTGCCTTCTTTTCTAATAACTTTCGTTTCATAATGTCTTCAATTTTCTTTGCCTCTTCTAATTCCACTTTTAGTAGGATAAGGTATTCATCAGGCTCTTTACTGTTTTTCTCGAACTGTATCAACACGTGTCTTTGCTTTTTGTTCTTAATTCTTAGTTTGTCAATCTCTTCCAGTGTACTGATCAGTTCTCCTTCCATGTCAACCAAAACTTCTTCTTCATTAGCATCACTTCCTATTCTTTTATTATTATAATCCTCTTTGGCCATAAGTATGAATTCATTTAGTTTATCTTCAATAGAGGAGTCATTATCTTCATCATATAAAGGATCATCATCATTGTTTAGGCAAAGACTTTTCTTCTTAAAGTTATTCTCTTTAAAGAAATTTTTGTGTTTGTGCTTCTCCTCATCATCACATGTCTGATCCTTTCTTTTGTGGGGACATTTATTTGCAAAATGACCTATCCTACCACAGTTGAAACATTTGAAAGGAAATTTACCTTTGTATTTGCCTGATCCCTTCTTTAGTCTCTTCATAAATATTTCTTCAATTTCATCGGGCTCAGAATCCTCATTCTTGTCTGCTTTAAATGATCCTTCTCTGGAGGTGGGTTTATCTTTAACTTTTCTCATTTCGTATGCAGTCAATGTTCTGATAAGTTGATCAAAATACAAGGTTTTTAGATCATTAAGTTCTTCTATAGCAGATACCTTCGGGTTGAACCTATCTGGGAGAGATCTCAAGATTTTTTGAACTAAATAAGGTTCCTCAATTTTTTCACCAAGTGATTTCATTGCATTTACCATTTCTTCTACTCTCATAAAGCATTTTCTAACAGTTTCATCTTCCTTCATCTTCAGCTGTTCAAACTGTATTCTGTAGGTTTGAAGCTTGGCGTCCTTTACCTTCTCATTACCTTCATAACTACTAATGAGTTTCTCCCACATTTCTTTGGAAGTTCCTAGGTGCATAACCTTTACGAATTCTGCTTCTGCAAGCCCACTCAAAATAGCATTCATAGCCTTAGCCTTGAAGCTAAATTCTATCTTTTCATCGTTATTAGCTAGTACACCTGGCTTTACATAACCAGTATCTACCACATCCTAGACATCTGCACCTAAAGCCATTATGTAGGTTCTCATTCTAACTTTCTAGAAGGCAAAGTTTATTCCATTGAACAAAGGGGATTTATTGGTTGAATTTCCGTCATGGCTTGACATGTTTAAGCTCTAGGATCTACCCATAGGTAAAAGGGGCCAGCTCTGATACCAATTGTTGGACAACTGAGAGACGGGCGTGAATCAATTGTAACCTTTCTTAAACAATTATGCTTATTTTAAACTCTTTACAGAACACTCAATGACAATCACAATAGTGCAGGGAAGTAAGCAATAATACATTCAGCATCATTCACACATATGAAGTACAAAGAGACAGATATTTCCTGAGGAAACCCATAAAGGGTAAAAACTTCTTCTTCTTTATATGATGAGTAATCTTTACATTCTTTACATTATAATACATATGATCTCCAACTCATTGTGAGGCTACAACCTCTGTTTTTCAAGATGCAACTTGTTGAGAGAACCTACTCTTTGTTTTCTCTAGCACCCACTAGAAGGAAGCACCAACTCCCTGGTTTCTCTAGCACAACTCCCTAAGTGTTCCAACACCAACTTCTAGTCACACAAGCACCAAACTATATAACAGAGAACAACAGTTCTCCCTTGCACCACCCTGCGACCTTGGTTTCTCTGGCTGCAACCAGATGGAAGCTACAACTCCCTGTGTTCAAGCACCCACTTGAACGTTTGAGAACAATAGTCCTTCCTAGAACCTCCCTACCACCCTGAAATATAAATCTTTTCTATTATGACTTATTACAGCGATATAAAGTTCTTCAATGTCTTACCGGTCTCATCACTATTCTGCTACACTGCGTTGCTCTGTCTGCATCAGTGTCTTCTGCACACTCCTTGTGATTTCTATTCTTTTTCCTTTTATGCTCTCTATGCCATGTCCCTTCAATGCACCATTCCCCTTCTGTAAAAATTTTCCTCCTTCTTCACACTTCAATCACACCCAACAGCAAAAAGAACCCCATTTCTTCTCTTTTTCAGGATTCTTATACTCTTTGTGCACCTTGTGCATGCAATATGCTTCTTTCTCTCACATCCTCTCCCACCCCAATCTTCTCCACATCAGGGTGTTTTTCCACTTTACTCTTCCATAGCTATCCCATCTCCTATGTGCCACATTGTCTGTCTCTGTTCTACATCTCCTATTGATTGTGAGTGCTCTGCTTGATCATCATGGTAACTCTTCATCTTCTCTGGTAGTTTCACCCATGCATCCATCATCACTGGGTGTTATCTCGAGATTCCTCAACTTCTCTAGCAGCTGAGAATCTTCATCTTCTCTATCATAGACGAGCTCATCCTCTGGCAGAAACCATCATTTGTTTCTAGCAGTTACACTGTGAAGTGCAACAATAGCCCTCCGATCTTATTCAAATTCATCTACACCATTGAATTGAATTCATTGAATCTTGTGTTCATTTCGCCATTTTGCACTTTGGCATTTTGGGATCCCCATGATGAATATTTCGTTACTCTCCATTTCTCAATCCCCGAAACTCTGAAATGGAGCTTGTCTGCACTAGCTCCTTCCTCCATCTTCCGTCGATGTGACCAATGGCTGTGACCACAAGCTGAACCAAAATGTGTTTCACATTTTCTCATTTCGACAATTCAACAATCCTGTTGTGAGGCTTCTCGACTCTCCAAGTCGCAATCTCTGAAACTCTGAAAAAGGAGATTAGCTAGACTAGATTCGATCATTTCGACATTTCGTATTTTAGGATCTCATGATTTCGCATGTCACAAATTCCTGTTGTGAGTCATCTCGACTCTGCAAGTCGCAATCCCCAAAAATCTGAAAAAGGAGCTTAACTCTTCAAACTCTTCTCTACAGTTATTCGATGATGTGACCACCGGCTATGATAACAACCTTATTCAAAAACTACATTTCACAATTCCACGTTTAGACACATTGGGACTCCTATCATGAACAATCTCGGGTCTTGATTCATCCATCTCCCAATATCCAAAACTGTCCTCCTGCTTTTGGGATTTTGGCGTTTCGCATTTCGCGATTCCGGGACTCCTGATGATGAAGAGTCTTGAATCTTCCAAATCCCAGTATCCAAAACTATCTTCCTTCTTCTGGGATTTCGGTGTTCCATATTTCAAGATTCCGGGACTCCTAATTAAGAGGAGTCTTGACTCTTCCAACTCCCAGTATTCGAAACACTAAAATGGAGTTATTTCCCGGTCTACGAAACTCTTCGTTTATGTGCCTATTTTAGGATTTAGGCGTTTCGCATTTCGGCGTTTTGGCATTTCGACACTCTTGTGGTAAAATGTTTTAACACTTGAACTCCCAGTATCCGGGACTCCAAAATGGAGTTATTTCTCGTTCTGTAAAACTCTTGTTGAGGTGCCTCTTTCAGGATTTCGGGATTTCGGATTTCACAACTCCGGGACTCCTGTGTTGAAGAGTCTCAACTCTTGACTTCTCAATCTCCTGGTATCCAAAACTCCGAAATGGAGTGAGATCAACGTATTTCAATGTTTTTCATTTCACCGTTTCGACATTCTTGTCGTGAGTTGTTTCCTTGACTCCTCTAATTCCCAGTATCCGAAACTCCGAAATGGAGTTTACGCTTCTGATCTTTCCATGCAATTATCCTTGCACTGCTGATATTCCTTGCCTTCCTGTTTTCCATCAAATAAACAAGAACACTCTTGCACTCTTCATGCACCTCTGGACTATCTCTTCTGAGCTTATGTTGTCCCTGTTTTTCCATTGTTGCATACTCTGATCTTGCCATCAATGACAAGCACATCTTCCTGAAAACATGCCAACAAAGAATATAAGTAAAGATGTTGTTCTTTGAATGCATGTGTATGGATGTGCATTTAATAATATAGAGGAAATATGGCTACATTTTGAATATGAACCTTGTAATCTTAGGCTTTCATTTGTAGCTGAAGGTGTCAATCCATTTGGAGAGCTGAAATCTACTTACTCGGTGTGGCCTTTTTTTGTTATCAACAATAAAATTCCTCCATGCAAGTCAATAAAGAGGGAGCACATAATGTTGGCAATGATTGTTCATCATATTTCTTGATATAAATTTGTTTAACATGGTAACATCTCATTTGTCTTGTTTGTTTCATAATTATGTATTATATATTTTTGTTTACTCATATATGTTCAATTATGTCTTATAATTATGTTTGATAATTTTTTATTAGGTAAGTACCAAGTAAAATACATGAATGTATATATCAAGCCTCTTATTGACACATTACTAGAGTTATGTAAGGGAATCACTAGATGTATGTTATCTCTAGACGAGTAGGTTCAAAAAGGGAATTTAAATTCCATGTAATGTTTGTATGGACAATTCACGATGCCCTAGGGATAAAAAAATTATGTGGTATGTTATAAAGTTACAATGCACTTTAATATATACCATTTAATTTTTTGAAGTTCATATCATGCATGTTTTTTTTATAATCCCTTCATTAAACATACTTCGAATAATTGATAAAAAAATTTAATCCATTTCTTGCAGGTCTTCAAAGAAAGGGTAAATTTTCATGTCTAGTTTGTGGCCCTAAGGTGAAATCACATTGTTTCAGAAGTTTAGGAAAGGAGGTGTTTGATCAACATATAAAATTCCTCTCTAAGAACCATAGGTATCCAACTATCAAGAAACATATTTTCGATGGGAAATAAGAGACTGGATTAAAACCAAGGAGAATGACACCTCGTCTATGGAAGTTGAAATATAATAGAAATCGTCAAGGTATAGTGGACCAAATGATATATGTGAATCATATACAAAATGTTTTATATTTTTATTGCATTTTGGTCATTGTACTAATTGACAAGTATTATTTTAATGCATTTAATTTATATGCTTCACCTTGAAGGTCACCATGAAGGAATTAATAATGGAGCACTTCCACGATGAATGAAAAGTTATCACATACAATTTAGTATCCTCTCCTACTATGAGCACCTAGAAATTGTTCATTTGTTTTATACAATGCACATCAAGAAGAATGTAACATAAAAATTATGGTGAATCCTAGATGGAATTAGTGGAAAAGAAAAAATTGTGAATATTTGTGATGACATTAAGGAGTCCAATCATGCAATGAAAGTGTGATTCATTCAAATAGAAGTGCATACAACCAAAATATAAGTGCCCTTCCATGGTTATTGATAGAGAAACAAAGCATGGATGTAAAAGAGGTTATTGAAAAATTAAATATCCCACTGGAGTTTCTTCAAACAGAAAGAATATCCTAACAAAGAAAGGTGAACTAGGTGCGGTTAAAACTCATGGGTAGAATACCTTGATCAAGGTAATTATTTTGGTGTATATATTTCTATATTGGTGAAACATCTTGTTTGTGCTTTTTTTCTACTAATTTTGGAATAAATAATGATTCTTTTTTTATGTTACAATATGTTGTACCTCTATCTCCTCTAGACAACTTTGAAAGTAATGTCAAACAAGTTATATATGATCTTGGAAAATACATGAGGTAAGTGGAAATTTATATGCAAAGTGTAATTTGTTATATTCATTGTCCATCTTATATTTGATTGCATGTATATTACTTGTAATGTAGTACTATATACTTTTTTGTTGAAACTTGTGATTTTCTTGCATCATTTGTAGATGATTGTCATCTAAGTAAATCTATAACTAAGATATAAAGTATTGGAGGTTAAATATTCCTCATCTAATGTGTGAAATGAAAAAGTATCTACCTCCGACATTTTTCCATGGAGAATAAAACTATATCATACATGAAGGTGAGGAGATTGAGAAGTGTGGACTTTTACAAACAAGTTCATTGTGGATGGTTCAAAGGCACTTGAAATCATTGAAGGATTTGGTTAAAAAAAGAGCACGTCGTAAGGGTTCTATGGTAGAGGGATATATGGTATATCAAACGATGTTTTATATTACTCAATATATTTCTAAGATAGTTGTAAGTATTAATTTGGATCACCTTTGGGATGTAAACTGCATCAACAAAATTTAAGGGGAGCACCTATTGGGGAAAGGTAGAATGAGGAAAGTGACATGTGAGTAGATGGTGGGGATTTACAATACATTTGATTTTATTTATTATGTATATTGTACTTATTTGATTTTTAGTCTTCCTACATAATCCATTATTATGAAGGTATACCATGGTAACTGATTATATGTGAATTGCTTTATTTTAATACAGTTGGTTGAGAGTGGGATGTAATACGTTTATACATTGCAAACAATCTTGATTGGATGAAGGTATGGAATGCACGATGTATACACTATAATAATGGTAGGTTATTATGGTACGATGTGGCTACATTAGTCAGATAAGCTAAACGTAAAGGAGATACCAATATTACACACAGATAAATTGATTTAGCATATGGTTTAAAAGTTGAAAAGAAAAGAATATTCACCCATACTATTTTTTTTTAATATTATATTGATGTATATGGCGTGTTTTATTTCTTATAAATTTTCACAATTTCCAAGTATAAATATGTTTAATAATTGACAATGCAGTTTTTATGTGGTTGGCATATTTCAGTTGAAACACCACAAGGCTATGTGGTGCAATGTCCACAAAATGTTGGATAGTGGGATAACTACAATATTTTAGGTTACTAATGTTTCCTCTAGAAGTGACAGACATCCATAAGTCTCTGAAAATTGATATTGTGGGTTTTTGGATGATATACCTGAGTGTGACGCTAAATCCTTCAAATTAGTTTTGTTCAACATGAAATGGTACATGCTATGAATAAACTAATGTGATCCTAATAGAATTGTTAATCAACATACTAACAGATTTAACATGGTTAATACAAGGAATGTTGAGCCAGGATCAAAGTCCTATGTTTTTCCAAGCCAATACGAATAAGTATTTTTCTCAGAGGTCCCAGGTAGAGGGGGTTGGTCATATGTTGTTACATATGATCCAAGAGGATCACTGATAATGTATAATGTAGTGGAAGAATATGATATTGAAGAAGAAGATGATTTAGAGGAGCAGTTATTTCATGTGTCAAATGAAGCTATCGTAGAAGTTTAAGGATATTTTCTAGACAATGTTTTGGATGAAGATGATATTGACGATGTTTTATATGAATAACTTGAAGAAATCAAACCAAATATAGGAGACAATGTTCTTGATGATGATATAGATGATGATATGATTGGAAATGGTGACATTGATGATTCTGTTATGGCAAATCCTTACAACATCAATTCTGAAGCGGATGATACATATGTTGAGTTGGATGAAGAAGAATATTAATGATATCGAAATGTTGAAATGAAGGAGGTATATTGTATTGATATGTTTTTAGTTCATTTATTCTCTTTCATTTACCTTAAATTTTTGTTTTCTTAGTTTCTATGCTTGATTCTTACTATGTTTCTTTCAAATATTTTATATTAGATAAATTGGGTGTTGGGGAATTGAGATTTATGTGAGGGGGGGGAGGGGGCATATGATCTTCCACCTTCATGTGGTTGGCCTTGTTTAGTAGAGAATATATTATTCTTGAAACCAAAAGAACCTCATTCAATTTTATACCATCATCTCCAGTTTTATACCCTCTATGTCTTCCTCTCTCTCCCTCCCACACTTACACTCACACACATTGTATCCCCCCTCCATGTATTCCACTCTATCCCTCCCACACTCTTACACACTCACTATCGACCTCCATCCTTTTTATACCTCTCTTTACCTCCCCTCTTTGTCTACCTCTCTCTCCCTCCCACACTCTCACACACACACTTTCTATCCCCCCTCTATGCATTCCACTTTCTCCCTCCCACAATCTAACACACTCACTTTTTACCTCCCCTCTTTGTATTCCTCTCTCCCTCCCACACTCTCTCACTCTAACAAGAGTGGTACATTGAAAGGGAAGGAGTCGTAAGGAAAAAAATTCTCTTTACCTAGACCTGGAAAGGCATGTCAAGATCTATATCTATACCTAGACTTAGACCATGACCTAGACATAGACCTAGACCTAGACTTAGATCATGACCTAGACATAGACCTAGACCTAGACTTAGACCATGACCTAGAATTAGACCATGACCTAGAATTTTCCTCACCATGCCTCACACTCTCACATACACTCCCTCTCTATATACTGCCTCTTAGTCTCTCTCCCTCTCTCTCTCTTCATCCATATATTTTTCTCCCTCCCTCCCTCCCTCCCTCCCTCCTTGTCTCTCTCTTCCTCCATCTCTCTCTCCCCCATCATAAATCCTATTTATTTTTATTTTTTTTATATTGATATTATAGGTTCTTATTTATTGATCAAAATAACAATTCTATAATCACTCTAAACTTTTATATTCAGTCTTGAAATCTAAGGACCTACATAGAAACCTTACCAATTTTATATGCATTGGAATAAACTTATTAACACTATAAAGTGTTTCAATATACATTATAAGTATTTCAAATAACAATATATATCTTTCAAATAACATTATAATTATTTATGAAAACCTCACATACTATATAACTCTAGAAACGATTTAGGGTATACAAATTAAAATTCCTTATACTAAAGTAAAACCAAAGTATCCTTTCATACTCTTATGAAATATCACGTGTTAAATCAACACATCGATCATATTAAATTTACATATTGTATGATTATAATGTTTGTTGTGATCGTCGTCCTTTGCAAAGGTAAAATGAAAGACATACAGCAAAGGTCGTGAAGTCGCGTCGAGGTTTTAAAGGAGTTAATATACGACATGATATTAGTCGTTCATTTTAAACAAGTTTTTCTCTGATAGGACACAACCTGGAGGAAGTACTTGATCTTGATTTCCACAATGGTTTCAGGATTCCTACGAGGTTTTCCGAAACCCTGAGGTTGTCATTTCTCAAGTCTTGTTTTCTCTGTAAGAAAACTTCTATTTTCTAATAGAACGATCTCTCTATAATAGTTTTACGAATATATCTACTCTTTAAGAGTTTTTCTGCACGAGGAGTTACCCTGTAGGCTTACTCTACGTGAGGAGTCACCCTATAGGATTTCTCTGCGCGATAAGTTACCCTGTGAGTTTTCTCTGCGTGCAGAGTTAATATGTAGGAGTTCTTGTTGAGTAGATTTATTTGTTCCTCGAAGGTTTTCCACCATGGGAAATGGTTCTCCATCCAGAGAAGGCCAAACTATTCCTCTTCTGTAAGTACAGTCGTGTGATTTTTATTTATCTTAACTCGTTACAATGTATTTCCTCTATTTATATATTTTGTTTTTGTATATATTGAGACTAAAATCCAATCTCTTTTATAGGTATGTTTGAATCTAATCACACATTTTTCTTTGACGAAGGACGTACACGAGAGGTCATTCCTGCACTGGTAGGTGTCGGTTTAGATTCTGATGGTCGCAAAAGTTTAATTACGCCAAAGGCGTATACCTATTGACAATGGACAGATTTAATAGGGGTTTAGTGCTTAATAAGTTTTTTATGGACAGGATTAAATATGGCTGGAATATTCTTAGTAGTCACATAAAATAAATGGCTGTGATTTCAATCATTAACTTCCTAGCTATTATAAAGACATCGGTTTAAGTGTTTACTTTTTTACATTTACCTAATCATATTTAAAAATTACTTTGATAGCTAACTGAATGCCACCTAAGTGATTAACAGAAATTAAAATATTAACACGCTCAAACGTTTATTTGTTAATCAATAATAAAATTTAATATATTCTTTTAAAGATTCTTTTCATCTTATCAACCTTTGATCAGCCACAATTATGTGGCTGTGCTAGTTTATTCATTTTCCTCAAATTTATTCTAAGAGCTTCTAAGAGCTTCAACAGACACTAACAGATATTCGTTGTTTTTATTTTGGGTACAAACCATCTGGGCGTAAGAACCCTATCCGAAAATTGAACCTCGTTGGTGGAATTATCTCATAATTAGGTACGTGTTTCTTACGGCTTAATCTCCAGGAGTCAACCTGTGATTTTCAAGCTCATGATCTATACAGGAGTTATTAATTTCCAACTATCAGATACAGAATGGGTTGTAAATATATACTTATTCTTTTAAATATTATTGTTTTCCCACAGTTACGCTTCCAAATTACCTTTGAACAGAGATGTAATATTTATTTTAAGACTAAAGTGAACATTGAGACCTCCAAAGCTATTTTTTTCTTAGGGATACAAGATTCACCGTAGATAGATTTTCATGGTATTTCTATACCGCTAAAATGTAAGTTATTCTAAGTTGAACAAATCTTTATGGGTTTCGTTTGTCCTTTTGGACTGTTAATACGGATTTGTTTTTCTCTTTGTTTATCATTTCACCTATATTTACTTGGTCGCGTAACATTCTTTTAGGAAATTAAATTGCACTCTTATAATTAAAGTATGTTTATAAAGAATACCCTCTGTAATTTGTATTTACTTTCCTTGGTAAAATATCTATAACTGTAATTTCATTTAAAGTAAAATGTAATCCTATTTTAATACGTTTTTCATATTTTTTCTTTAAGAATCTCTGCACAGATTCATCTCTTATTTACATATGATAATTACATGTATGTAATTAATATATGTATATATTTATGTTGATGGTTATGAATTTAAATTGTAACTGTCTAAGTAAACATAGGCGATATATGCCTCTCTTTCTTTCTCTTTTGACTGCCATGAATTTAAAATGTTACAATCTATATGAACATAAACAATAATTTAACCTATTGATATCGGAAAGCAAAAACCTTATATATTTTCATATAAATGATATATAAACCACACAGTTAAATTCTTATTGTATATATCCCACTCATAACTCTCTTGTCTATTTCAACATTCCTACTAGAAAATTGCAAATATATAGAAGTTTGGACCTGTATAAATTTGGAACTAAGATATGGACGAAACAAAAATATGAAGGTAATTGTTCCTCCCAACCTTAATCCAGAAAAACCAAAACTACTTTCTCTGAATACCCCTAAGCGTGATCGTGGAACCATAGGGACGAAGACTGTATTTCTTGTTTCTGCAAAAATTCTTCTCGAATTTCACACATTTCAATGCTATGGTATCTTTCCCAGTTACGTGAGCCTACTGTTCAATTCATGTGAAGTAATGTTATTCCCTTTCCTAGGACATTTTGGTCATTAATGAATCACCTTCTCAATTCCAACTCTCACTTGAGTTTTGACCAGATTTCATGGGAAGATGATCCTTGCCCCACTTGAGTTTGAACTAAGTTATTGTCACTTGGCCTTTTATAAAATGCCACGATTTCATTCCTCCTTGTAGTTCAACAATCACTCTTTACAACTATCTTAATATTATTTTTTATTTTTTTTAATTAAATAAAAATTTAAAATGTTTTACAATTTAACCTTCTTAAACTTAAATAATTCAATAGTTAAAATACATATTTAAAAATAAAGTTTTAATAATTATAAATCCAATATATTACATACATCCCCATTAAAGTTTAACACAGTCCTCAGTGTCACTCAAGTTCCTTCTAATCTTTTAAAAAATTAATTGAATATGAATCTCGCATATGACTCTCCAATTCCCAAGTAGCTTCCACAAAACTAAGGTTCCTCCATTGCACCTTTACATTACGGATGGTATGGTTCTAGAGAATAAGATATCTTCTATCAAAAATGCACATTCTCCTTTGAGTTCCACCTGTATCACATCCCAATAAACCACATGAGTAACATCACACACATATTTTTTAATAAATAAATGCAAAAATAATTATGTACTTTTATTGAAGCTAGAAGTTCCATCTGATAGGATATTGGCCCCACTCTTTCTAACACATTGAAGGGTCCACAATATCTTGGAGCTAAATTAGTACAATTTCTCAGTTTTAAAGAAAGTTTCCTGGATTTTGCTTTTACATAAACGCGATCCCCAACTTAGAAGTCTTTTGGAGTTCTTTTTAAATGTGAATAATGTTCATGTCAGTCTCATGCCACAGACAAGTTATGATGTATGTGTTTCACCGTTATTTCCATATGTTTTAACATACGAGGACCTAACATTAATCTGTCCACCGGACTACCCCAGAAAATTGGAGTGTTACATTTCTGTCTATAAAGTATTTCAAAAAGACTTAAATTCATTGAAGCGTGAAAATGATTGTTATAGGAAAATTCGATAAGATGTAAATACTCTTCCCATTTACTAGGCTTATCCATTACATACATTCTGAGCATATCTTCTAAAACTTGGTTTACCCTTTCAATCTTCCCATCTGTTTATGGATGATAAGAAGTACTAAAGTTTAATTGGGTATCCAAATGTAACACCCATGATTCCCCCATCTTGTAATTAATCATAAAATAGGATTACCATGCTAAGGCCCGTGGACAATGTAAATGTATTATTGTTAAACTACCCATAACTGACTGCTGGGGGGTGAAGCCTTGAAGTACGAGCCATGATATCTCTATAGCAAAGAAATCAGTTAAGAAAGAAATGGACAGTGGTTGAATCATCAACCACCCCCATGAATGGAAGCATGGTCTAGCTGTAGGATTTCAGCTCGAAGTGCCACAAAGGCCTGCAGACCCGAGATTCCTTCTGACAGAAGGAGCATGACAGGTCAGAAACCTTCCAATGGAGGGAAGGCAAGATACATACAGAGACAACAAGAAAGAGGACACATGATGATAGCACAAGGTCGTAAGGGAGATGTGTAAACCCAAAGGAAGTGTCGAGAACACAGCTTGAAGGACCCAAACGTGAGCTTGATGTTCATGAATCATCTGATAAACCTCGCAAGGTCATTGTGACAGAGATATTTTCTCTGAGAGATGGTGTAAATTCCCTAATGATATCATGGCTTGGCACGAGGGTGGCCAGAGTGCTAAGAATGAATGCCTCTGAGCCTATGGTTGGGTGGAAAGGAGCAGACCCACAGCTAGTTGGTTGGATGCAACTTGTAATAGATAAGTATTCTCATACCCTATGAAATTAAGATGTAATTATGTAATGAAATGGAATACACTGTGAATGACCTAGGGATTTGTATGTTTTCTTAATGGTTATACTGTATCTCTTTATTCTTGTTTAAATTGTGTATTTAAGAAAGTATGGATTGGACATGTTTTGTATTCATAAATGTTTGTGCCCTGTCATGGATTAAGCTAGATCCATGAACTATGAGTTCATCGACCTTGGGCAGGGCACAGTTTCATGTACGCATGTCGACACTCCTAGTTGTTATGATTCCCTTGGAGGAGAGAGTCTCTTAAAGCTCAGGAGAGATAGTGCATGTATGCACAGGCTCTCTGCGAGGCAGGCAGAGACCAAGAACCACTTAAATTCTAGATTTGAGGAATGAGCGTAAGGGGTGCATGGAAGGATTCTTCCAAGTGTTAAGTTCAAGAGAAAGAGTGAAAATCTCTTAATCCTTTTAGAGCTAAAAAATATTAGGAAGAGTAGCAAGGCTAAGTATCGAAAGGGTAGGTTCCGTTGTTTGGAAAACGAATGGAGGAAATTTGTTCGGAAGAATCCATGGTATGTTGTGACCGTTGGGTATGGGAAAGAGCGTGGGAGTTAAACCTTGGATTCATTCAGACTTCGCAAGTTCGGTGAACTGAGGAAGTTCGTCGTAAGGGAGGTAAAATACCTGAAGTCTCGAAGTGCTGAAGCTAACTCTAAGCCTTAGATCTGAGGATGCGCGGGAACTGTCCCGACCTTCAGATCTAAGAGGTAGATGATAGTCAAGTCGCCAGAACTACCCATGACTTAAGAACCTAACAATGGATATGGATGTGTGTCGTTTAACAGGAGGAGAGGCCATCCCGGTCATTAGATGGAATCAAATACTCACTGGAGTTACCGAATCAAACAACAACCACTCGATTTAATCAATGGTTGGGAATCATTGTGGAGTGCGAAGGTGAATTTAGCAGACCTTCTAGTTTACAACCCGAAAAACCCACGCCGTTGATCTCGTTGGGGATGGAAGATCAATGAATAGGATTAAACTAGATTCGAGAGAGAACTTATCAAATTACGGAGGTGGGACCCCACAATTACTATGAATCGTCGATCGACATCGACTTTCGATCTGAGTTTGACGAGATCCCTGAAACACAAAGAGTGTGTGGGAAATCGAAATCCTCAAAGAGATCAATCTCATAAGAGATAACACTTTCAGGCATGTAGATGAATTCCAAGAGATGGACCCATAGGAGGGGAAAGGGTCGGGGCCTTTGAACCCTTAGAAAATATTCTAAATCAGAAGAGATCAAAATCTTAGGAGGAGGAGTCGTAGTGGCTGCTAGATCACAGTGTAGAGGACAAATAGAAGCCTGATCGAAGAAAGGTTCCTGAGTCTTAGTGCTTCCCACACGTAGGAGAGTGTACATACCAAAGTCTCGAAGTCCCGAAGTAGTTTGGGATCGTTCATTTTCAGGAGAAGGAGATCCAGACTGTTCCTCGCTAGGAGACACATGTCAGTAGATTGTGAACTCTGGGTGGAAGCACTCTAGGAGAATGCGAAGGAGAAGAGATTGAAATCACCGAAGCCTGAACAACCAAAGAAACCGGGAATCGTCGATCTGTGGGAGGACACATGCCATCAGATCGCAGACTCTGGGTAAAACGGTTCTGGGAGAAACAAAGAGTGAGGAAAAATGAGATCTAAGATCTCCGAAGGCCGAAGTCCCTTAGGATACAAGGGTCATTTATTTAGAGAGGACACCCGTTAATATAATGTGAGATCCGGTTGAATCGCACCGGGTTTTTAGTTGAGAATTGATATTCCTGAACCCCGAAGACCTGAAGTGAATATGCACCGCCAGATCTAGAGGGACGTGTGGTGACGAATTGTGGACTTCGGAGAAATTTGTTCAAGAATTTGCAGTTGATATTTGAGACTCTTGAAGTCCAGAGAGCCAGAGAGCTAAAGTAAATCTCAACTATCCGATCATTCGAAGTAGATCTCAGTCGTCAAATAGTTCAAAGTAAATCTTAAGCATCATATCGTCCGAGGTGAATCTGGACTGTTTGATCCAGAAGAGACGTGGCATAGATCAGTGGATTTCGGGCAAAGTCCTGAAATAATTCATAGCCATCAGATCAAGAGGACACGTGGCATAAATCTGTAGATTTCAAGTAAAGACCTGAAGAAAGCCTCAACCGTCCAATTCAAGTGGACACGCGACAAGAATCTGCTTACTTCGAGGGGAAGTGAAGTTTGATATTTGAGATCTTAGAAGTCCAGAGACCCGAAGGAAATCTCGACTGTTGATCAAGAAAAAGGTCGTAGGACCGTTGATCTAGTTGAAAGGTCAAACCCCCAAAGCAGAGGTAGAGATGTTGATTGAGAAGGACATGTGTCTGGAAATCTTCGACTCTAGAATATTGAAGTACGAAAGAAAGGAAAGTTTGAGACTTGAGAATTTCAAAGTTCAGAATTTCGAAACAAATCATAGTCGTTGATTCGAAAGAGGTCAAAACTGATCCACATCTTTGAAAGGGATAGATCTGAATCGTCAGTTCAGAGGCACCATCAAGATCATGAGATCGACGGTCCCAGAGAATTATGGGGATCGGATATGCACGGAATTTAAAAAGTTGAGGGAGGGTCACAATCCAAACCACAGTTTTGAAGAAAGGACATGTGGAGGCTCGAGGAGAATTGTGGGCCGAAAGGTAGTTTGGTTTCAAACCGCCTTTGGTCATGCCCGAAATTTTGTTTTTGCATGATGTTATCGCCCAAGGTCACCTAAAGGAGGGCCTTATCAGAAAAGGGGTTAGCACCCAAACTCATAGATTCCCCAAGTGTGAAGGGAAGGTTTTGAGTACCATTAGACCTACACCCGGAAGTCGAAAGGGTCTGCATTTAATTATAGAGAGAGAACATAAGGGTCTTCGAGAGTCATTTGGCTTTATAATCAGGGATCCTTGACCAAGAGGTCGAACTTGTTTCCCTACAATCCAAATTAGAAACCATGAATGGAGAATATGTCCTTTAAGAAAAGCAAAAAAAATTATGCCTCATCATGGGTGTGTTACAAATTTCTATTAGAGAAGGGTTACAACACTTGGCCTTCTTGGGCTCATGTACGAGTTGCGTAAGGAGGTATTGTTATCTGCATTTACACTTTGAGGAGAAGGACTGCAAATTGAACGTGTGGTTTTGGGAATTCTTGTTGAATTTCAGCAGAAGAATTTATTTATCCCTTTGTCAAAGTGATAACTACTCTTACCAGATTAGGGATATGCTAACTAACATTTATAATAACACTTGAATGTGGATAGCTGAAGGTGGTATGGTTCTGTCAAGAGCAGCTGAATCCCGAAGGACAGATGACCTGGTGTTCGTAACTTCAGGCACTGATGATGGTAGATTATATAATGGTTAATAACTTGTGGACTTAAAGGAATTTGATAGGATCATGCAGGATCCTTGGCAATTATAGTTACTTATCTATATTCAAATTGGAGTATATAGCTCCTCATGAACAGAGAAAAGTGAGATAGGTAAAAACCTATGGACGCTGAGGCAATAAGGATTTATTTCTAGACGTTGTCGCATAAAGAGGAAAGTGACCATGGTTGGTTATTGCCTCGAGAAAAGGAAACATCAATATGAGATATGATTGTGAGATTAGTCTTGTAAGTGAATCAAATCCCAAACTAAAAGACAATAATGAGGAAATTAAACTATCAAGTGAATGCATGAGGTTAAAGGTTGCAAGAGATGCACCTACGTATACATGAATGTGTATACATGATCATAAGGATGATTGGAAGATCCTTGGGAAAAGTATATAGTAGTCATATATGTCCATGTGTGTGAATGTCATGGAAAAAGTGCAAGCAATAAGTTAGCATGATGAATACTTATTTTTGTTTAATCATGCTTGAGTGCATGGGTCAATGCATTGTGGAGCTTCCTAATATGAATCCTGATATTAATACCAGTTAGGTATGAATGATATTAAACTTGCAAGTGATGCACATGTATGATGTAAGTTAACAAAAGCAAAATATGTATGGATACATAATTTGAGTGCATGACAAAGATGCATGTTTATATTCCTTATGGGATATTTGGTAAACTGTTGAAGCTAACTCAAGGCTGAGGCCATCACAAATAGTGATGGATATGCAATAAGGCAGTTTCATGTTGAAGGAGTTCCCTGTGGAGGAATTGTGTGAAGACTCTATCAGGAAAACAAAGTCACAACCCTAATGAATATTGACCATTCTGATAACCGAATGGTAATGTCAGGATGCAGAGGTTCATGATTCGTTATGAACAAAAAAAAATAAGGTTTTCTATTAAAGCACGTTGTTGTATTCCAAAAATGGTTAGGGTGAGGCCTAACCAAGGCGTCTCAAGGAAAAGAGTAGGAAGATCCCAACAGGGAGTAAATTGCAAAAGTAGAGAAAAGACAGGGAGGCCTTAGAAATAACTCAGCTGGACTGAAAAGTCTCAGGCGATGTAGAAAGAATTTGAATAAGGGGAGAGCCCTCAATTCTTTTCTTGTTGTGTATTATGTTTTTTCTCTGGGATGATAAAGCCAGTACGCTGATGAAAGTAAATTTTTTTACACCATAGTGATGAGGATTGTATTATTGAGGAAACAGTTGAGTATTGTCTGTATTGCACTCATGAAAACATTAAGGATAGTATGATGAAGTGCACACAGATATGCTAGGACATGTCTGAAAATGTTTTATTAATTTAAATGCTATGGTACTTGTTTTTTTAATTTAAATGATGACTAATGTATTTATGACATATGCCATGTGTATAAAGAAATAGATTGGAACTGTTGAGAAAGAAAATTGCCAATAATGAACAACCTCAATCAGAGGATGACTATGAGAAGGTTCTTGTTGGAATATTGTTGAAGGGACTTTAAAAGTCCCCATGGAGCACCACTGATGGGATAATATTAGAGGGGGTGCTCACATCCAAAACCGGTATAAAAAAATGTTGATGCCTATGTGGCACAAGGTATGAAAGGATTGGGTAAGAATCCCTTCTGAAATGTTTTACGGTCTTAATGTTATGTATGGAACATTGAAAGGAAGTTGTATGCCTTGGATACCCAAGTAGGGTATGATTCAGGAAGGAGAACATGAATGATGGAGGTGTGAACCTATTGTAGTAAATACTGATTGTAATCCTTAGAATAATTCATGAATTGATATGTCATGAATACATGGACCAATTAAGGAATGATTGGAAATAAAAGTGCTCATAGATAGCACGTTGCATGGAATTGCTTCCAAGAAATGCCTGTTTTCATAAATGACAGACAATGGATTTCCCATTGAGCAAGGAGGACCTTCCAACAATTCTACTTACATTGTATAGGTGTTAGAGAAAACACAATTTGGGTGGCCATGAGTGTTGGCACCCTGGTTTTTAATGAAGGAGGAATGCTTAAAGGCATTCACATGAAACTTCTAGTTCCATATGTACTGGATTGGGATCATGATCATCCTGTAGCCACAAGCATAGTCCTACTGCAAAAATGAATGAGAATAAATAATCCATATGGTGGAAAGCTTGGATAAACTCCAACACACCATGGAAAAGTACTTGTTGAAAAGTATGGGAAACATAAAATCAATGAAAGGGTGCATTGGGTATGAATGTGGCCATGAATGTTGACGCATTCATTAAAATCAATTGATATCTGAATTACATTTTGAAAAATTTGGTAGGCTGAAATGATGCATAGGTAAGGGATGATGTATAATTTTTCTCGGTATCCTTGAATAGATGTAAATGACTTGGAATGATAGTATGCTTGACTTTGAAGAGGTAATGTGCATGAAAACTAAAAATTTGTTTGGCTGAGGAATGTTGAAATTGCAGGAGGAAAAGGAGTCTTGAATATGGTACGGTTGTAAGCCATATGGAAAACCAATTGCCTGTTGAGACAAACCATTATGGGAAGGAATGTCCCATAATTATGATTATGATTCCTGTGTGAAACAAATATGAGAACAAAATCTGGAATTTGGAAATCTGTGGGTGACAGATTTACAAGAAAAAAAGAATTGAATTTAGAATTTATGATGTCTCATGAATTTCTGTATACTTGTGATACAGGTAAAAAGGGAAAGATCTGCGAAGAGAGAAGAGATGAGAAAATGATCGCTCAAGTTCAAAGGAGAACTATGGGAAAGATTATAATTCGATCGCATGAAATAGAGACTAACAATTTGTTTGGCTGTGTAAAGAATGAACTATCGGGAGAAGGAGAGTAACTTTCGTCCCTATCTATTATGGTACCGGGAGAAGGAGAGTAACCTTCATCCCTATATATTACGGTACCAGTAGAAGGAAAGTAACCTTGGTCCTTATCTATTATGGTACTGGGAGAACAAGACTAACCTCCATCCCTATCTATTATGGTACCAGGAAAAGGAGAGTAATCTTCATCCCTATCTATTATGGTATCGGGAGAAGGAGAGTAACCTTCTTCCTTATCTACTATCGTATCAGTAGAAGGAGGGTAACCTTTGTCCATGTCTATTATGGTACCAAGAGAAGGAGAGTAACCTTCACCCCTATCTATTACGGTACTGAGATAAAGAGAGTAACCTTCGTCCCTATCTACTATGGTACCGGGAGAAGGAGAGTAACCTTCTCCCCTATATATTATGGTGTTGGGAGAAGGAGATTAACCTTCGTACTTATATATTACGGTTTCGGGAGAAGGAGAGTAACCTTCATCCCTATAGATTACGGTGAAAGGAGAAGGAGAGTAACCTTCATCCCTAACTTTAGCTGAGCTGAAAGGCTGTCAAGTTGTAAAAGCATGAAAAATGGCTATTGCTGATCGATGAGAACCCTGTGCCAAGCCATGATCACCTAGAATATATTGTGTTGAGGAAAGCCAAGATGGAGGGATGCCTCACTAGAGAAGGTATGAGGGATGCCTGAACTGTAAGACTCAATAGATTCGCTCAAATTATTTATGTGGGAGAAAACATTGGCAAGGCAAGATGGATCACCTGAGGGACTGTATAATAGAGAAGGGGATGCCTGAGTATGGGATTGGAGGGTGAGTGACCACAAGGAAGAGGATACCATGATAGTTCTTGTAAACTATTGGGATCATGCACATAATGGGTAGTTCTTCCTATGCGATAAAACCTTGACAAGGCAAGATGGATCACCCGAGGGACTGTATAGCAGAGAAGGGGATGCCTGAGCCTAGGCATGGAGGGTGATTGACCGCAAGGAATATGAAACCTTGATAGTTCTTGTAAAATATTAATGGGGATCATGCACCCAATAGGTATGTCAAGGAAAAACAATGAGCCTGGATAAAAAAACAACCATCTAGATACAAATCCACAAATTGCACAGATAATTATTGTGCTAAGATTATGAAATTTTCCTAGAAATTTTATCCAATTTTTTCACATAATATTTTGATTACCGTGCTTGTTGTCGAATAATTATTGAAGTAGAGGTGACCAATATTAAAGGTATTAAAAAGGACCTTACCGAGGAAGAAGGATCAAGATTTCTGAAACAACTGAATGAGAAAGGCATGATAGGTGTTTTTGAGAAAGAACACCGAGGATGGTGTTCCTTTAAGGGGTTGGGAATTATAACACCCTAGTTTCCCCCAGCTTGTAATTAATCATAAAATAGGATTACCATGATAAGGCATGTGGACAACGTAAAAGTATTATTGTTAAACTTCCCATAACTGACTATTTGGGGGTGAAGCCTTGAAGTACGAGCTATGATATCTCTAGAGGAAAGAAATTAGTTAATAAAGAAAGGAACAGTGGTTGAACCATCAACCACCCCCACGAATGGAAGCATGGTATAGCTACAGGATGTCAGCTCGAAGTACCAAAAAGACCTGCAGACCCAAGCTTCCCTCTGAAAGAAGGAATAGGACAGGTCAGAAACCTTCCAGAGGAGGGAAGGTAAGATACATACAGAGACAGCAAGACAGGGGACACAGGATGACAACACAATCTTGTAAGGGAGATGTTCAAACCCAAAGGAAGTGTCGAGAACACGACCTGAAGGACCCGAATGCGAGCTTGATGCTGAGGAAGCATCTAATAAACCTTGTAGGGTCACTGTGACAAAGAGAGTTTCTCTCATAGATGGCATAAATTACGTAGTGATATCATGGCTTGGCACGAGCATGGCCAGAGTGATAAGAATGAATTCCTCTGATCCTATGGTTGGGTGAAAATGCACACATCCACATTCAGTTGGTTGAATGCAACTTGTAATAGATAAGTATTCTCATACCCTATGAAATTAAGATGTAATTATGTAATAAAATGGGATATATTGTGACTGACCCAGGGATGTGTACGTTTGGTTAATGGTTATATTGTATCTCTTTATTCTTGTTTAAATTGTGTATTTAAGAAAGTATGGATTGGACATGTTCTTTATTCATAAATGATTGCACCCTATGGTGGCTTAAGCTAGATCCATGAACTATGAGATCATTGAACTTGGGCACAATTTCATGTACGCATGTTGACATTGCTAGTCGTTCTGAGTCCCTTGGAGGAGGGAGTCCAGTAAATATCAAGATAGATAGTGCATGTATGCACAGGCTCTATGTGAGGCAGACAGAGACTGAGAACCACTTAAGTTATAGAGTTGAGGAATGCAAGTAAGGAGTGCGCGGAAGGATTCTTCCAAGAGTTAAGTTCAAGGGAAAGAGTCCAAATATCTTAATCCTTTCATAGCTAACAAAGCTTATGAAGAGTAGAAAGTCGGAAGTATCAAAAGGGAAGGTTCCCTTGTTTGGAAGACAAAAAAATGAAATCTGTTCATAAGAAGCCACAGTCTATTGTGACCATTGGATATGGGAAAGGGCATGGGAGTTAACCCTTGGCGTCATTCGAACTTTTCAATTTCAGAGAACAGAGAAATTTCATCATAAGGGAGGTAAAATTCCCAAAGTCACTAAGTCCTAAAGTTAACTCTGAGCCTTAGATTTGAGGATGCACGAAAATTGTCCCAACCGTCAGATCTAGGAGGTAGATGATAGTCAACTCGCTAGAACTACCCATGGCTTAATAATAATGTGACAACAGATATGGATGCGAGCCATTTAATGGGAGGAGAGGCCATCCTAATCGTCAAATCAACTCAAATACTCACTAGAGTTACCGAATCAAACACCTACTACTCGATTTAATCTACGATTTGGAATCATTGTGGAGTGCAGAGGTGAATTTAGCATACCTGCTAGTTCAGAGCTTGTAATCAAATCATTTGGTTGATCTCATTGGGGATGGAAGATCAACAACTAGGATTAAACTAGAGTCGATTGAGCACTTCTCAGATTACATAGGTGGGACCCCACAATTACTGTGAACTGTCGATCGTCATCGACCTTCGATATGATTTTGACGAGATCCTTGATATGAAACAAGTGTGTGGGAAATTAAAATCCTCAAAGAGATCAATCTGAGAAGAAATAACACTTTTAGGTGTGCATATGCAGTCCAAGAAATGGAGCCGTACGAGGGGAAAGGGTTGAGGCATTTGAACCCTTAGCAAATATTCTGAGTCGCAAGAGATCAAAAGCTTGGGAGGACAAGCGGTAGTGGCCGTTGGATCAGAATGCAGAGGAACAATAGCCACCTAATCGAAGCAAGGTTCCTGAGCCTTAGTGATTCTCACACGTAGGAGAGTGGACTTACTAAAGTCCCGAAGTAGTTTGGGACCGTTCGTTGTTAGAAGAAGGATATCCTGATCGTTCCTCTCGAGGAGACACGTGTCAATAGATCGTGACCATTGGGTGGAATCACTCTGAGAGAACGTGAAGGATAAGAGTTTGAAATCACCGAAGCTTGAACAATCGAAGCATCCTAGAACCGTCGATTTGTGGGAGGACACATTTCAACAGATCGCGGACTCCAGGTAGAACTGTTCGAGGAGAAATAGAGAGTGAGGAAAAATGACACCTGATATATCTGAAGGCCTATGTACCGAAGGAGACAAATGTCATTTATTTAGAAAGGATGTGTGTTAATAGATCATGAGCTCCGGGTGAATTGTACCAGGGTTTCAGTTGAGAATTGAGTTTCATCAACCCTGAAGACCCAAAGTGAATCTAGATCGCTAGATCCAGAGGGACGCATGGTGACGGATCGTGGACTCCGTAGAAATCTATTCGAGAGTTTTCAGTTGATATTTGAGACTCCCAAAGTATGGAGAGTCGGAGAGTCGAAGTAAATCTCAACAGTACGATCATCCGAAGTAGATATTAGTTGTCATATCATCCGAAGGAAATCTCAAGCGTCGAATCATCTCAGGTGAATCTTGACCATCAGATCTAGAAGAGACATGGCGTAGATCGGTGGATTCTGGGGAAAGTCCCAAAGTAATTCATAGCCATCAGATCAAGTGGACAAGTGGCATAAATCTGTAGATTTTGGGTAAAGACCCAAAGAAAGTGTGATTCAAGTGGACACGCGGAAGGAATCCTCTTACTTTGAGGGGAAGTGAAGTTTGATATTTGAGATCTCAGAAGTTCGAAGACCCTAAGGAAATATCGACTATTGATAGAGAAAAGGGCTTTAGGACCGTTGATCTAGTTTAAAGGTCAAATCACTGAAGCAAAGGTAGAGCCACTGATTGAGAAGGGTAGGTGTCCTCAAATTGTCAACTTCAGAAGATTGACATACGAAAGAAAGGAAATTTTGAGACATGATAATTCTGAAGTCCAAAATTTTGAAATAAATCACAGCCATTGATTTGAAAGAGGTTAGATCTGATCCACAACTTTGAAAGGGATATATCTTAGCCGTTAGTTCAGAGGCACCATCAAGATCATGAGATCCAAGGTCTAGTAGCATTGTGGGGATCAAATATGCACAAACTTTAAAAAGTTGAGGGTGAGTCATAATCCAAACCACGACTTTGAAGAAAGGACACATGGAGGCTTGAGGAGAATTGTAGGCCGAAATGTAGTTTGGTTTAAAACCTCCTTTGGTCACGCTCGCAATTGTGTGTTTTCATGTGTTTATAGCCTAAGGTCACCTCAAGGAGGGGCTTACTAGATAAGGGTATAGGGCCCAAACTCAAAGATTACCCAAGCGTAAAGGGAAGGTCACGAGTAACATTAGAATTGCGCCGGGAAGTCAAAAGGGTCTGCGTTTAATTACAGAGTGAGGCCATCAGGGTCTCAGAGAGTTGTTTGGCTTCATAATTAGAGATCCTTGAATGAGAGGTCAGACTGCTTCCCTAGATTTCCAAATTAGAAACCATGAATAGAGAATTTGTCCTTTAAGAAAAGAAAAAAAAATTATGCCCCATCATGGGTGTGTTACACCAAACCTTTAAACAAATATTTCCAAAAGGTACCTGTAAACTTAACATCTCTATCAAAAATTTCAAATTTAGGCACACCATGTAATCTATAAATTTCCTTCATAAAAATATCAACAATATTTATATCTATATCATTGGACTTAGTGGGAATAAAATGTGTTTCCTTAATTTATCAACAACAACCATTATAGAATCATTTTTTATTATTATTCTTAGGTAAGCCTATTATAAAATCCATACTAATAACCTCCCATTTCCATTCTGAAATAGGTAGAGGTTGTAGTAAGCTTGTTGGGTGCTTGTGCTCAGGTTTTACCTACTCACATTCTAGGCATCTTTTCAAATATTATGCTACTTCACTTTTCATGTTTGTCCAATAAAATTCCTTTGTTAGCATGGTAATCATTTTCTAGTACTGAGAGTGTCCAGAATATGTTTTTTTTTATGTATTTCATTCAATATTAACAATTTTATTTCATTTGAATAAGGAATGTATAATATGGTGTTATACATTAGTAATCCATTTCTACTCATTCTTAAATATGATTCATCATTTTATGCTTCTCCTTCCATTATTTTTCAATTTTCATTTTTGTTTTTCATCTTTTTTTTCATTCGTTATAATTTTATCTTCCAAATATTTCACATAACTAGTACTTGTAGTCATGTAGACTAAATATGCATGAAGACTTAAAGCATATACAACTTTATTTTCTTTACCCTTAATATGATTTATTTTGAAATCATATACACTTAGGAAAGATAACCATCTAGCTTGTCGAGCATTCATATTTTTTTGATCAAATAAGTATTTAAAACTAATATTATGAGACATCAACAAAATTCTTCTTCCTATGACATAGTGTCTCCACATCTTAAGGGTATGAATTATAACAACTGGCTCTAAATCATGAGTAGCATAATTCTTTTCGTGTTCTTTAAGTTTTCCAGATTCATAGGATACCACATAATTTTATTGCATCAACACTCCTCCTAATACTTCCTTGCAAGCATCTATACATACAACAAAATCTTTAAATGGATCTGCAATTTTTAGTATAGGAGCAGTAGTCAAAATATGTTTTAATTTATTAAAACTTTCTTGACATTTTTCTATCCAATTAAATTGTATTCCCTTCTTCCGTAATGATGTTATAGGATATGCAATTTTTGGAAAACCTTCAATAAATCTCCGATAATAGCCAACAATTCCCATAAACAATCTCATTTCACTAACGTCTTTGGGAAAAATCTATTCCATTATAGCTTTAATTTTATCTGGATCGACAGAAATGGCTTATTCATAAATAACATGTCCTAAATACTATATTTTATCTTTATAAAAGTCACATTTGTTGAGCTTAGCATATAGTTCATGTTCCCTTTACACTTGTAAAATTATTCTTAAATTTTCTTCATGTTCTTGTTGATTTTTTGAATATACTAATATATCATCAACAAAACAAATAACGAATTTATCCAAGTATTTAATTAATATATTATTCATTAAACACATGAATGAGGATGGAGTGTTTATTAAGCCAAAATGCATTACTACAAAGTTGTAGTGGCCATACCTCGTTCTAAAAGTTGTTTTATGAATATCTTTATCTTTTATCCTAACTTGATGATATATAGATCGTAAGTGAATTTTATAAAATATCGTCGCTCCTCTTGCTTGATCGAATATATCATCAAAGCGAGGTAAATTATATATGTTTTTAATGGTCATTTTATTTAATTGTCGATAATCAATACATAATTTCATAAAGTACCATTCTTTTTCTTTTCAAAAAGTACAGGTGCTCCCCACAGAGACACACTTGGTCGGATGTACTTTTTATCTATTAATTCTTGTAATTGTATCTTTAGTTCATTCATCTCTAGTGTGTTCATCCTATAAGGAGCCTTATACACCGGTACTGCTCTAGGTACTAGATTTATGCTAAAATCTATATCTCTTTGCAGAGGTAATCCTGGAATTTCTTCTGGGAATATGTCTTTAAACTCATTTAAAACAAGAAAATATGAGATATTAACTTGTTTATTTTCTTCCCTGTTATTTATTACATGTACAACATATAATTTACAACCTTTATGCACACACTTTTTCATTTGCAATCCTAATATTTCCCGAACATAAATTATTTTAGGTATCCCTTAATATTAGCAACATTAACAGTATCATTTGTGCATTAACAATATGTTCTTCTAACCAATTCATACCATTCATAAAGTCATAATACCCCAAAGGAAAAACATTCAAATCAACATAGGTTTTGAAATAATTCATAATAAATTCAAACTTACCAACAAATTCAGTTACTTTCCTTTTTTGTACCTATAGAAAGATGAACTAACCATGACTTTTCAAATTAATTTTTCTGTAATTTACACATATTCACAACTCTAGGTGAAATATAACTTAAACTAGCACGAGGATCACTCAAAATAGAGTTTGGTTTATTATTTAGCATACCTTTTACTTCCACCATAAAATTCTGATGATTTGCTTGTCTATTTTCCAATGTTGTGTTGATTTTTGGAATGTTTGAATTTCATCAATTGTAGAAGATTCAAGAGAAATATGCAAGTTGTTGTTGTTTTTCTTCCCAAGTGGAAAATACTTGTAATAATGTGTTTCACCACACTCCCAACATTTCAAATATTCTTTGTGGGCCGTTGTAATACCCAGGTTTTGAATCACGTATTAAATATTGTATTTTGTTAAGTTATGAAAGGCTAGAGTGACTAAACAATTATTAAGAGGCGAGTGTGCCTAGGAAATGTAATGTTTTGATCATTATTAATATAAAAAAAAGTTTTATTTTAGACAAACAAGGACAACAATTATAGGGGGATATGATTCCACAAGAGAGGGGGCTGGAGGGGTTGAGTACTTATTTTATATTTTATTTACCCATTTATGGTGTTAGTGGAGAATAATAGTTACATGAGCTTCTTGGGGAAAGACCATGGGGTTCCTTAATTCCAAGAAGTACATAAACCCATCCTTGTTCTGTGGTTGGGGTTGGTTTTTGTTTTTGGGGATTTGTTGGTTCCTTCACACTCTTTCATTCATTTTCCATCGTTGTCACCTTTCATTTCTCCTATGTTCTCCACTCATCACTTCACTGGCTTGTCCCATTTGTTTTTAGAATTTATTGGGGGAAGGAAACCGAATTGCTGAGAAAATCCATAGTTGTTGGCTATATGGACTATTGGTGTATTCCAACTAGGGTTGGTCCCTACATATACATGATTCCTTTTCTCGTGTTTCATTTAACTCACAACTGTGAGTCTTGAGAGTCCTAGTAGGGATATTCTTGACCAAAAGCATTGGAACTATGGAATAAATGGACATCCCGAGGGACTGCGTGGAAGAGAAGGGGGTTCATTCTATTGGGTTGTACATATTGGGGAGAAGAGAGTTGGTCTACTTTGGATTGTTGTGAGTGTTTAAAGAACTATGAGAGTCTGAGGGTTTATTGGCTTAGGAAGATGACTGGCACCCTGGAATCTTTCCTTGTGGACTCATAGCCCTGGCTCAAGGGTGACACTGCTATTGAGACTTGGAAAAGTAGTGTCTATGGTTGGGTGGAAATTCGTTGCTTGGTAGCCAGTTCGGGTCTTGTTTTCAAAAAATATAAGTGATCTCTATTATGTTTATTTACCTCTGAATGATTTATTCCACTGTGTATTTATTTATATTTGAATTTAATATTTAGAATATAAAGGCTTCTTGCTTATTGTTGTGCATGGATTAGTTTATGTTGTGGCATGAATATTTATTTCCATATGTGGTTTTCATGTCTCTTAATTAACTTATAAGTGATTCAAATTGATATAAATCATTGTGAAGTGAGTCCCTAGACTACAACATGCCTCACCTATGGGTGGCTTAGTGTGTTACAATCGGATTCAGTGGTGTATCCTGGCATTTGGGTGGATGGGTACCTTACAGATTGGTATCAGGGCCATAGGTTGAAACACCATGCCAAAATGGGCCAGATATATTAGATACGATCTTTTGGTTAAGATCAAGTACAACTTGAATTAGGAAGCTCGAGAGAAATGGCCTTGTAGAGATCGTGTGGTATCCCTAAGATCACATCTCCTTTGTAAAGAATCGTGCATTCATGGCCATTCCTTTTGAATTCAAGAGCTATCAACACCATTGGATCGAAGGAGATCTGGTTCGTCGGATCTGAAGGAGAGTGAACAGGGGTCATCTGATGGAGGAAAACATGAGGTTGTGTAAGAAATAAGTCCCAACCGTTGGATCTGGTTGATCGATCTTTAGTCTCCAATTGAATCCAAGCATGAAAGGAATAACTTCATAACTTCATTGCTTCAACGATATTGGTAGGAAAGAAAAACCTGAACTATCCAAGGTTGGAATCACAAATCCTCGTCAGTTATTCGATATGATGGGAGGTGCAGAGGGATATCTGTCACTGATCACAATTAGATGACATTGACCACTTCAACTTTTTTAAACTTTGATGAACTATTACATCCTAGAGCCCTAGAGCGTCGAAGTCCCAGAATTCCTGTCGACCGTCAGACTGAGGGGAGGACTTCGGGAATGTTTTGGACCGTCATATATAGCCATGGTAGAAGGTTAGAAAAGTTATGGATTTGGAACTTCACCACTCGAGTGAATACAAAGTAAGTTGTAGAGAAAATTCCTAAAGCGCTGAAGCCTCGAAATGTTGAATTGAGGGAGGTGTAAAACTGTGAAGTCACATGGACTGTGAGATATGGATCTCTAATTGGGGATCATCCTTATGGTTGATAATGTGGTTGTTTCAACATGTAAGGGGGTTGTGTGGGGAAATGTGATGCCCGGATTCAACACCTTTTGGACCCAGATCTATCCATTGTTTACTGACATGTGGCACACATGCCACAGGTCCATGTCACCCTAGGTGATGTCAGCATGCCATGTCATCTCCGGGAGGATGTGACTCTGGGGTTGTGCAAGTTTTTGTATATGATAAGTGTCAAAGCCCAAAGTTGTTCAAGAATGTAGATCGTTAATCTGATATCCCTTCGGGACCTCTCTCAGTTTTTGGATAAAGAAGGATGAGCAGGGTAAGTACCTTGGAGGATTGTCACTATGGGGGAATTGAGAGACATAGGAAATGAATTTCCTAGAGCTACGACCCACTGAATTTCCTAATTGGTAGATATCTATCCATCTCATTGTTTTCTTAATTCACAACCATTGATTTCACCCGAAGCTTCCAGCTAGGGGTGGGGTCTTCTATTCAATGTGAGATCAAGTCTCCACCATTTGATATTTGTTGGTAGAGTGAGTGAAGATTTAAGGTAGCTAGAGAGGTAGTGGGGGGGCCCAGAAGGCCCATAGTTATAATAGTGGAGGTCATTCAATGTAAGGTGGACTAGGTCCACTATATTATTAAATAAGACTCACTATGGTAGTTAGATAAAATAAATGTAAGAGGACTTCTTAGAAGGTTCTACTTCTAGAAGATTCCTCCTCTAGAATGTTCTTAGGTGATGGTAGCACTATATAAAGGAGTTCAAGCAATGTAATGAGACATGAAGAGAAGTATTGTATTTGGAGCGGTAGCTCAATAGGAGGATTCCCCCTCGAAAATGCAAGTGAACAGGAGAGGATCTCTTCCATAATAAGATCCATGATATGGTATTGCCTTACCTCAAGGGTTTCTATAATAAAGTTGTGGTTTTCTATATGGTTTCATAGATCTTGTGTGGTGAGTGTATTCATATATCTTTTGATCTATTGTGATATTTTGTATTCAGGTATTTGGTTCTTAACAAGTGGTATCAAAGCACTTTCCTTGGGTAGGCATTGTGGGAAAATATTTTTTATTTTTGCAGATTTTTTTTTTTAGAAGAAAAAAGAGGGTCACGACATTCTTGAAGTTTGCGGTACATTTCTGTGGAAAATTTGTAGAAAATGGTTTTATATCTAAGTTCCTCTCATAAAAACACGCAATTCAAAAAACAATTGTCCGAAACGGAGTCCGGGAAGTCAAGATATTGAAGTTTTAAAATCTGCAAATTTTCAGGATTTTTTCTGCGAACGACGACGAATTTTTATTTTTTTTCTGTAGCATCTGGAGGCCGAATTTGCCCAAATAAATTACATATATGAGTTCCTCTCACAATTTCACCCAATTTAAAAAAATAAATTCAACCAAAACGGAGTCCCAGAAGTGAACTTAGGAACATTTTAACTTCAACAGTTTTTTAGGGTTTTTCGAGAAAAAGCCGCGATTTTCTGCCGTAACTTATTGGGTGAGTTCATAGGATTCTCAAATGACTATTTCTTCTCAAAACGTGAAAGAAATTCTTGAATCATATAAAGCCCAATTGTTTCACACATTGGATGACAGATTGGATGCATTTGTACATGGTCTCACAGACAGCCTCACATACTGCCTCAATGATAGTTTTCGTAGTATTCAAGATTCATTGAATAAAATGCAGGAGAGATTTCTTATGGAGGGCCTTAGGGATGAATATAATCAAGAAATATATGCTTGGTATTATTTTGAGGCAAATTGTGATGATTGGTATATGGATAGTTGTCATTTCTGGGATGACAACCACTTTCATATTGTATTTGATAACTCTACTCCACCTTCTGTAGAGAACATCAATGTCCCACATCAGGAGCTAGTTACCAGCGTTCAATATACATATTCTACAGTGGTATTATTCATTTCAGATTCTGCTACGACCCTTTTCCACTATGTGGATGGATCTTTTTATTTGGATCCACATGATAGGTGTCAGTGTTTGGAGCATCATTTGGAGTTGGTTATTGGGTTCCAAAATCTTCCACGGGGAGTTCACATGAGCACTTGGACATGGGACCCGGGC
>JZKD02S0522983.1:388059-413593 GCA_000966675.3 Picea glauca
CTGATATCGAATTGAAGTGATATTTCAATGATTGGGACAAAGGATTCTGAGGAAAATAACTCGGAACTATTATGTTGTGAAGACTGATATATTTTTTCTTCATGAATTGAGAAGAAAAACAAAGACCTGTAGCAATGTTTGACAATTAATGTTGTTTTTAATAATCCTAAAAATATGGTTTCTTGCACGTTTTGTAGAGTTAGGGGGGTGTAATCTTATCCATCCAAGGTAAGAATACACTCAAGCAATGGAATATGGAGAAGGATATTACATCCATGATAAAGAGGCCAAAGGTAAAAATATCAGTGTTGTTAATGCAGTGATAGAATCCAACACACACAAGGGTAGAGGGGAGCAATAAACCCTGAGAGGGACTATGAGAATCCTGAAACTAGAAGTACAAAGTTACAAAGAATATAATGAGATGATGATGATAGAACAAAATCAGATAAATTCTCAAGTGATTTAGAGCTTAAATCATTTTCATAGGCAAACATAGAATGGATCAAAATAAAAACAAGAGGAAGAAGGCAAGTATCATGAAAGAGGAGATAACCACATGAAAGCTAGTTATTCAATAAGTACTAGCAAAACTCATAGAAAACACTCACCTCCTTACTCACAAATAAAGTCTTATGCATCTAAAGACTCCATAAGTAGTCCAGAGGTGTCTGTTGTTAGGCACCAAAGAAGAAGGCATGAAGTGGAAAGCTTCCAAGGAGAGATGAGGAAGCTTAAGCCACCATCCTTTGATGGTGAAAGGGAAAGGGAAGATGATGTTGAGGCATGGTTTCTTGGACTCAAGAGATATTTTCAATTTCATAACTATTCTCAAACCTAGAAGCCAAAATTTCCACCTACCATTTAAAAGGGTAATTTGCATTTTGGTGGGACCAACTGAAGCAAGTTGAGCATATTAATGAGAATAGGATCACTTGGAAGTAGTTCAAGAAGTATTTTCATAGGGACTACCTCTCATATAACTTTAATGATGAGAAAATGGAGGATTTATTTGAACTTAGGTTGGGAAGTGAAACAATGGAAGAGTATGAGAATACATTATTAGGGTTGTTAAAGTATGTGGGGTTTATAAAATATGATAAGGTGAAAATACAAAGGTTTTTAAGTGGTTTTCATTTCTTTTATAAACAAAAGATTCAGTATGATGAACTGAAGACCTTGACTGAGACCATTAGGAATAATAAATACATGTATGAGAAAGGAAAGGCCAGAGAATCCATACAAAAGTCTTGGAAGGATAAGAAGAAGGAGAAGTGTGATGAGAGGAAGAAGTGATACAAACCTCCTTTCAATACAAATGAACGTAATAAAAATCATCCAGAAAAGTATGCTAAGGATGAATCCAAGAAAGAAGACTCCTTGGGAAAAAGGGGAAGACCACCAATCAAATGTTGGGGATGCAAATAAGATCACATGTGCAAGGATTTACCTCATAGAAGGGACAAAGTGAATACCATGCACAAATGTTCGAGAAAGATTTGCCTCACCCTATGCAATCTTGCAGAGAGGGCCTTGTTCCATAACCCAATGCAGACTTACTTTCCTTGATTGATAAATCCAGAGACAAAAATAAATATTTTTCCACTTATATGCACCTTGAAATATATACAACAAGCATATACACTAGATGCTAAACTACAACCCACGTACATTGGTATTTGTGCCAAAAAATCAAAATTAAATGTCGGCTTTCCATGTCTCGACATAAGATATCTGATCCTTGGCCTTCCATATATTGGAAACGTTCTGACTCGTCCCTTCAGTTGCATTTTGAAGGCTATAAAGAAGCCAATTCCAAGGTATGGAAAAGGGGAAGAATTCAACTTTGAGAGCAAAGTTACTCTGGAGAAATTATTAATTTAGTATTGAGTTTGCATCCCTTTGTCCTTTAAGTCTAAACACAGTGTTCATCCCCCAAGCTCTTCCCTTATTGATGTTGAACCTCTTTGTCTCCCTTATATGAAATTTCCTTTGGTGGAGGCCCAGTTGGAAGGAACTCAGTTTCTTGGTTCCAAACCATGCCGACACTGAAGTCTATGATCTTTTCACTTCTACTGATCATTTATTAATAGAAATACTCATTTCCCATCCAATTTACATATTGAAAATATATGTGTTATGATCCATGGGAATGTTTGTTTTGTATAATGATGGATTATTCTATCTAATGTGATAACCTTTTATATTATCATTATATGCTTTCTTTGCTTGTTTATTGAGAACTTGTTGCGGGTATAAAGCTTTGGGTCAAAGTGATCAACGATGGACATCATCAAACGTATGGACGAGGTAAGACTCTTTATTACTTTTCCTGCACATTAGTTTATATAGCATATGTTGGAATTGAGTCGATTTCTACATTCATACATGTATGTTGTGGTTCACCCTAACCATAGAGAGATTTTCCTCGTAACATAATTGGCAACCATACTGGGGATGAATCTTCTTTATTAGGGTTTGAAGTACTTTTCTCCTTAGATTGCTCTCATTTCTATTGTGATTCTTGTTGTGTCAGTGCTTGATCATTCCTGTTCACTCTGGGTCTAAGTTTTCTTCCTTTCTCCCTTGCCTATCCTTGTTTCAAAGCATATACGTGCCTTTTTTCTTGACAGTCGCATATACACGCAGGTTGTCTCATTGCAAGCTACGTATATATGCTATGTTTGCCCAAACAATCAAGTACACCTTTTTCCTTTCCTATTTGGTTGGTCTGGTGTTTGTTGGGTGGGATTTGATGCTTGCTGGGCCTTCTTAGGACTCTTTAGTTCTTGTTGAGTACCCGTGGGATGACAGGAAACCCTCTTTTGGTTGAATTTTGTGGGCGGAGTTTTTCTCTTCATCTTTACATTTTTATTCTCCTTGTACATTGGGCTAGGTGTTTCATTTCTTGATATCCTTCTTGAGTTATCCCTATTTTATATACAATAGGGCTATATATCAAGTTACTTTTTAGTCCATGCATTTTCAGTTTCGATATATTGAAAATACAAAAAACATAGGAATTTTTCATTGCTTGGAATATTTTGTCTTTTGAGTTTTTATCATTAGCTTAGTGCATACAGTGAAAGATTGCATTTTTTACTTCTGAATCATAGAGTTGAATTTGAAAATTGCATCACTTTTAGGAGATTATCATACATTAAAAGTTAAAGTTAGACTTTGCATTATTTTCATATTTAATTTCTTGCAGAGTCATAACACTAGGAGTTTGATCACCATACCTTTTTGAGTAATCACAGCCATAAAATCAACGCTATAATTTAAAATTTATTAGTAACAATTTTATTTTTTAGGGTGCACAAACTAGCCTAGGATTTAGTTCCTTGGAATGGGATTTTGTGAGTAAAATTCTCCAAGGTAATTAAATCAACATATGTGTCTGAGAAAGGGAGTTGAGAAATCCATTGTATAGTTGGTAAGATCAGGAGGCTCCGCGCACACTAGAGTTAATCTTGAGGTCGCGCGAAGTTAGCTGAAGGGATATCCCCTAGATACTCATCTAGCGTCAGAGATATTTCTGTGGATTTATTCATATTTTGGGATCTTTCTAGTGCCCATACCTCTGTGAGAGGTGGTGCCCCTAATTTACCCATTTGCATGCATATTGGTTGTTTTAATTTTGGTGTGATCTTTGATTATTAGTTGACCTTAGAATTTCGTACTGAGTCTTTGTTATCATGGATAGTGGAGTCCTTATGGATCCCTCATTTGATACTACCCCCCCCCTCCATGATGTTCACTCATTTCATGGGGACAGATCCTTCCACTTCACATTATGGTATGCATAATTATAATACTCATCCAATGCCTTGGGTCTCTAATCATTTTTCTCATGGTATGCTTGACATGTCTTCACACTTTCCATCCTCTTTGAATCCTAGTTGTGGGTCTGGGGGAATGATGCCTCCCTATTATCCCCTTTAGTTTGGTGGGAGTCACATCCCTCAAACACCTTTTACGGTAGGAGGTTGGAAGATTCCTTCCTACGAATCCACTTTTCTAGAAGCAAGTTCTCAAATGGGCGGTCATTAGACTTATCACACTCCGTCCACCTATCCTTCTTCCGCTATGTTGGTTCCTACAAATGATTTTCCCATAGCGGACTTCCATCTGTCCTCTGGTGTCACATCCAGAGGGAGTCATTCTTATAGTATGGGAAACCCCCCTCATGAAGTTCCTTTGTCTGGGGGAAACATATATCCTCACATGAGTAACCCTTGTCATGTCACTTTCTCTTCGCAAGCGGCTTCCTCGGTGAAGATTCCCTTACAACCTATTGTGAATCAATATGGAGAAGGATATTATCCTACTGAGTAGGGAAATGGTGTATACCAGAACCCTTCTTGTCCTCCAATTTCTCAAAACCAATCTTTCCTTGGACCTTAGTCTCAAATGCTGCAACCCATCACCACTGCTAGTCATACTAGAGCTCCATCACCAACCTCTTCTAGTTATGTTGGAGATCGTTCGATAACCTTTGGAAGTCATGTTGTACACCAGTGACCAGCTGCTACAAGTCATGATTGGGGCCCAAGTCCAGTCACTACACGTCATACTCCCATTATATCGCCAAACTCTACCAGTCATGTTGGAGATTGGTTGAAAACCTATGGATGTCATGTTGAAGAAATGCAACCATGCATTCAATTCATGTTGGGGCAACAAGTCCAGTCACTGCGTGTCATACTAGAATTTTATCACCAACATTTTCTAGTCATGTTGGATATTGGTCAACAACCTTTGCAAGTCATGTTGAAGACCGCAACCAATCACTGCAATTCATGTTGGGGGCACGATTCTAGTTATTGCTAGTCACATTGCACATACATCACCAACCTCTTCTAGTCATGTTTGGGATTCATCACCAACCTCTGCTAGTCATGTTGGGGATTCATAACAAACCTCTGCTAGTCATGTTGGCGATTCATCACCAACCTCTGCTAGTCATGTTGGAGATTGTCTACTAGCCTCTACAATTCATGCTGGGAGCATGTCACTAGCCACTGCAAGTCATGCTGGGGGAATTCATATGATCGAGAATACTAGATGTTTTAGACGTACAAACAGATTCCTTTGTACGACTTGCGAAGGAAATCACCTTGCTCATTTGTGTCCTGCTACTATCGGGATACCAGAATCTTGGTTCTCACTTGAGTGCCCTTCAGGTTCTGAGTTATTATGTTATTTCTTTGGTTGATACAATAGTCATGCTGATGTAATCTTTGGATGAAACCCCTTTTCCTTTAGGGGTTGATGCATCCTTTGACCTTGTTGTCTCACATCCCGTTCAACCAGTGGTTATGTCGATACACTATTCGACCAACACATCTTCTATGTTCGGAGGTGATGCATATCTTGACCTTGTTGTCTCACATCTTGTTCAACCAATGGTCATGTCGATGCAATCTTCGACTGACAACACTCTCAATTTAGGGGTGGCACACCTCTTGACCTTGTTGGCCCGCATCCTTTTCAAGAAATGGTTGAAGAAGTGGTCGTGTCAATGTAATATTTGGTGAACCCCACTCTTTTCTAGGAGAGTGACAAGTCTAAGGGAGCGGTTGTGTCGATGAAATTTTCGGTTGATCCCTCTCTTTTGGTTCTATTTCTATACCTTCTATGCCACATCCTTAGCATTTCTAGTCTTGCACCTTCCGAACAAGAGAGAGTTTTGAGCTTTGGGTTTTCACAAGATTATGTTGATTATTCATAGAATACTAACATTCCACAGAAGGCCGATACGGGAGCCTTGGCCTCCCCCATTACATATTTATTAGAACAACATAACGAATCTTAGTTAAGATGTTTTCTGACTCATCTTAAAAAGAGAAAATATTGATGAGTGATTTGTCCCTTTCACACTCGTTAAATTGGATTTGAAATTTCATGAGTCTTTGTTAAGATCTTTTCTGACTTGTTATCAAAAAGTGAAAAGATCGTCGAGTGAACTTGTCTTTTTCACACTCGCAAATTGGTTTCGAAGAGACGTCTACTTGGCACAAGTTTATCCATTTTTCACACCAAGTAGACTAAAAGACATAAAAAAGGACATTTTTTGGTGTTAAGTTGTGATTGCATCTCATACCCCTGCTTGCAGTATTGAGCCTATAACCGTCTCTCACTTTGCTTTCTAAATTATTTGCCTCAACAGTTTTTCATCCTCAACCAAGAAGAGCCTTGTTTATATCCTTCGCATATTGACACCCTATACCTAGGAGGGAACATTTCCCTGAGTGTCCATATCCTGCATGCACTTGCTTGCATTGAGCATAGGTATGATCCACTACTGGAACTAGTTTTTCTTACTTGGGACACTCATTTTCTCCTTTGTATCATAACATTCCTTTGTTATTAAAAAACAAAAAAGACGGGTGGGAAGGGATTATTATCATATATCGACAACAGTCATGTCGCCTTTGAGTAGAGCACAAAGTTATTTGAGTCTATTTGATGCAAACCCCCTTCTCTCCTAAGGGATGTGTCACCTCCCAGTTAGGATCTTCGATTATGGAGTCAGGTGACTCTCTGAAACCTGATTGGTCTCATTTTTTGTTAAACAATGGTCCCTCAGCTACCTACATAGGATTCACGACACCCGCAACCTTTCCTTTCGTACTCTGCGAAAATCTCAGAGTATCGGGCGTTAGCGTCTTTTATCTCGGCCCCTCCTCTGATGTTAACTTGGGTGATGACCACATGATTTCAGGCAGAACCACAAGCAGTTTTAAGTCAAACTAATTTTGGGCCCGCAATTCTCCTCGATCCCCCATGTGTCCTCATGGCAAAACCATGGTATGGATTGCGACCCGCTCTCGACTTTTTAAAGTTTGTGAAAATCCTGTCCTTGCAATGCGAGATGACCATCAATTTCATGATATTGACGGTACTTTTGGATGGATGACTAAGATCTGTTCCTTGGAATCAATGGTCCAGATATCCCTCTCCCCGATCGACGACCATGGTCGATTCAAAATTTTGGTCTTCAGAATTCATCAATGTCAAACCTTGGTTTCCTTTGCTGAGAAATCTTCCAGAGATGAAGATATGTTGAAACATATCCCCTTCAATCAATGGTTGTGATCTTTTTGGGTCTCTAGACTTCGGGGTTTTCAAATCTCAACCATGCTTTCTTCCATACTCCAATTTCCCAAAGATGACGATCTGCGGACACATGTCCTGTTCAATCAATGATCATGCCCTCATTTCGGGTGTTCGACCTTTCAATTCGGATCAACAGTCTATTGAGCATTCAACACACCCTAAAAATCTATGTCCATTTTTTACTTTTTGGGTACCACTTGATCCTTTTCACTGTTTGTTTTGCCTTCAGTATGAAACTAATACCTGTACTTATTTTTCATATTTCTTTTTTCTAAAGTTTGCTTGAACATACAAAAAATAATTCTCTTAACCATTAATGAGTACTTAACAACTAATTAAGGAATCAACAAACTAAATCTTTTCCCAAGATGCTTAGAAGTTTGACATCGATAAAGGTTAAAGGTGACGAAAACCGTTTGAGAATTTAAAAATAACTGAGCATTGATCTTCATCAGTGTCGACAAATGAAGTTATTTCCCTTTTGTGATTAAAATTCAGCAGGAGTATCGCCAACGAACGATCTGTTCAGCTTCGGCAGAAAAATGAAAGCATAAGCATTGCGCAAGAAGAGGAGCGGTATCATCGACCGTCGACACCCGACGCGATTTTGGCATCGGGGAGTTACGAAATAAAATACACATTAATTTTATGTTTTAAAATGTCGATCCCTGACGCCACCCAAGTATAGGCGATAACAATATCTTTTTTCTTTAGTCGTTTCGATGTGAGTAAATTCCATAAGTGTAACCCTTACCAACCTTCCGAATGCTAAATTTTATGTTCAAATACTTTAAAAAACCCAGGGTTAATAACACCACATCAACATCAATCGATATCATAAGTTTTAAAGGGAACATATTAACAAATTTACAATGCAATAATAATAGTAATAAAATCCCATAATTTGTGCAAAAAAGCTCAAATAAAGAACACAACTAATTTGCATCCAAAAGGGAATGAGATACATTCAAGATGCTTCAAACTTTCATATAATTAAAAATGTTTTCCCACTAAATTTGGACCACATACAAATAGATACCATCGGCGTATTTACTGACTGACCCAGTCATGGTGAGAATATAAGACTCTTATGAAAAAAGAGAAAAAATGTTAAGTGTCACTTCTGGGAACGTAAGGCAAGGGTTCACCCACTATGCATATCCTACGTGCGCATCCTCTCCCGGACTACTTCTTGCACCCTGTAACATTTCCTTTTCCTCTTTCATTGATTTCCTCTGCGCTTCGCGCAACTGCACAATTGTGTCTTGAGCTTATCGAAGCTGTCTTTGGAGCCAAACTATGCTTCCTCTGTGACCCTGCGACACTCATACCTCCTGGTTCTTTGCTGCCAACTGGCATCACAACTCCCTATTTTCTTGGTAGAGTTCAACTATGGAAAGTTGGGCCTCCTCTAACTGCTGGATGGAAATATTGACGGGTTAAACCAGTGATTTCTCCCTCCCCTTTCATCCCCCACTTCCTTTACTGGTAGTCCCCATAGGCCCCAACTAGTTAGTAAGTGTCATATACCCCTCAACTGCAGGATGTACACTCAGCGCAGCTGGGGGGTGGTCTTCCTTCCTTTTTCCCATATCTTTGCTAGGCCTCCCCCTTCTCCATGGTGTCCACTCCTTTGAGGGAGCGACCCCAAGAATACCTCCTTCAAGCGTACTTCTCTCCACCCCAACCTCCGCTAGAGGCATCGACACCCTCTCCAAACAAAATATTGTACCCCCTATCGAAGATTCAAGGACACTGGAAGCCAATAAGAAAGAATCCCAGACATGTTGGGGCTCGGACCTGGCACTCTGACTGCCTCGCAAAACTCGTCCCTTGTTTGAAGGGGATCCCATAGTGGAACAACATAGTGTCTTGGGCGTCTACAGATGATAAAGGACCACTACATCGAGTTGCGTTTGAATAAACTCACAAGAATAACACTATAGAGGTAAAATCGACTTATGCATGGAATTCCCCATTGAACTCCTAGAATTTATAGCGAAACAAAGGAGCAAACCAGAGCATGACAAAAGAACAATCATGCCTCGCGACAGGATGTATTGCAGACTTAAAGCATCATAGATTCTCGTTGGATGTAATCCAAAACGTGTAAAATGTCATTGATCGGAGTTGTAGGAGATGTGCAGTACGATCATTCCAATCTCGTTAAACTCCCCAACTTCCATTATTGACAAATGATGGTTGACACACTTGGTGATACATATTCTAGAATCATTTAATGAATTCCTTACTATGGTATCCGGCCTTCTAGGAGCATACATGTGCATTCTCAACTCTGGCATCTTTTCCCAACCCCAAAGGTTGAGCGACTACCATGATGGTTCAGATGCTCATATCCATTGTACTCGATTTGCCACACTATGGCATGCTGACGTGACCCATTTAAACTAAAGAGGAGTAGTGGTATGGATAAAATACATCATAGGTCATACAAAGGAGAAACTAGGATCATGTAAGTATTAAATGATCGAGACTAATGAGCTCCACAGGTACGTACCAGTCCATTATGTTTGTTGTTACCTTATATCATATTGTTTGATCACTAAACTATCTCGATCCCGATTGCAGGAAAGATTCCCTAGTTACCGAACAAGCATTTCTCTGTGATCTTTCCAATGAACCCAAAAGAAACACTGAAGTAGAATCGATAGAGTGGTAAAGGATATCAGGCTCCCCACATTTGGCACCCCTAATAATTTCATTGACCTGAGCGATGTGGTCAAGATGCATGCCGAACAAGATGCACTATGGACCAAAGAGTTCACAAAGATAGCTGATCCGAGGCTAGGGAAAGTGAGACAATTCAAAAAACTTCTGATCAGAGCCCAAACCATCCTACAGTATCTAAACTCTAGTTTAGTAAAGTATTGGGCGCATGTAGTAGAGATCAGAGGAATATATGCAACCTCGATGGAACATCATAGATTTCCATGGGCCCAAACTTGTGAAGAACTATTTGTCAACTGGACTGAATATGAGAGAAGTCACCCTTTCCAAGAAGTATCTCAAGATGACTGTTAAAGAAGCTATTAGAAGATAACGCCATGTGGCGATTTTTTTTTTGTTTAAACTGCACTTAGCCATTAGTTTCAGTTAAAAAATTATGTTATAAATAAAGACATCAGCCAATAACCATAGGGTCGATGGTTGTTGTAAGAGCTCTTTATTTTTGGTTGTTAAGAATTATTTTGAGACTGCTATGAATTGAGAAGTCCTTTTGGACCAAAGACAAGCTATTTTCATTAGATGCATGTGATTGGACTTGGAGAAGAACTACTTCCTATCCTATTTCATGAGTGATGCAGTAATGAGTAAGAGAAATTGATTATGTTGTCAAGTTATCTGGTGCAATGTCTTGATGTTATTTTCTTTAATGATCAATATAAATCATTGTGGGATGATGTGATGCATGGTTATGGTACATGATTTATTGTTCTTTCCATTATTTTATTACATATGTGCTTTCTTTCTCATAGTTAGTTTCCCAGACAGTAATTGGATGCTCACATGGTTAATTTATTAGTACTAGGCCTGTGGAATAGAGTAATTGTCTGCATGTTGAGAAGAAGGTTATCCCAAGCTTAACCTATTCCCCAGTAGTTAAAACTTAATCCTTTTGTTTGTCAAGTTGGTTTATACCGGCTTTCATCTCTCATATCAACCCCACCGAATAGAAAATACAGAAGAAAATAGTCTTAACTGAAGGAAGAACCTTCACAAGAAAACACAAAAGCACATCGATAAATTGGTCGGATCTCAAGATTTGGAGAACCATTCCATTTTAAATGTTGCAGAGTCTAATTGGACCTTGGTAATGGGTTTGGTTCCTACTATTGAGTCAAGGGATTTAGGACCCATCAACAAAATTGGTGCTAGAAGGAGGGTATGAGAATCAATGGCTGAATATATATTTTATCTATCATTTCAAATAGTGTATACATTTGTAACAACCCACATGCATGGATAGTCCTTCACAAGACAACCCACACATGTTTAGTATTCCTGAAACAAATAACTCACCCCATCCCGAGGAAGAACCCTTTCACCCTGAAATACCTTACACCCTTCCTCACGAGGAAGTGAATCAATTCAGGAGAATCACTAGAGCCTACGCCCGACAGATCGATGCGTTGTCCTTAGCTCCCATCCTCCCTCGAAGGAAAAAACAAAGAAGACCAATGGTTATCACTCTCGACAAGGTTTTCATACACGTCGTAGAAGACTTAATAGATTTCTTGATTACCGAAATCCAAGAACCTCTTGACCTGATACCCGAAATGCCAGCCGGCAACATCTCTGAGCCAAACAACTTTTCAAAAGAAGAAGAGTTTGAAATGGATTCTAGAGATATGGAAGGTAATAAAAACCATGAGTAAGAAAGAGAAATCTCACTTCAGAACAATCAGCCCTAGTTGGACGGAGACGTCATGGTCGTCCCTGAACGAGTACATAATCTTCCCTGGCATCTGGAGAAGTTACTTCCTAAGTACAACCTCAAAACTTCGGGATTACCTGAAGATCATATCAAGAAGTTCATACTCGCGATCAGATTTATGAACGTTCAACATGAAGACATAGTATACAGACTCTTCCCCTACACATTTGAAAATTCAGCTTCCATGTGGTATTTCAATTTTCTAGTAGGATCGATAACCAGTTGGACTAAGTTCCATAAAGATTTTCTAGATAAATTTGGAGAGGAAACTACTACAAGAGCCTTGATGGATAAGTTGTTCGTAGCCACCATGAGTCCAAAAGAGAGGGTCAAATATTTCAATAAGATATTCACGACCATCTTAAAAACAATTCTAGCCCGCGGAAAAACAACTGAAGAGTTGCAAATCGAGGCTTATGCCAACATGCTCCTAGCCTCTATTTATATGTTTGTAAAAAGAGCCACTAAGAAAACCCTAGTGGAAAATTTTGAAGAGGCAAAAATGATAGAATTCCAGATGGAAGGATGTAAGGAAGGCCAGGCCTCTCTAGTAAGGAAAGAAACACAACACCCTCCCAGGAGAGGACTTCTTCTGACTAGACCGCCGGGAAAACCAGTTGAAAAAACTTCTGACAAAGGTAATGGTGATATAGAATATCTACAACACATGGCTAAGAAATTATCAAACAAAATCATAGACACGAAGAGAAATGTAGGGGAGGGAAACCAAGACCAAAGGCCCTATAAGCCTTTCTTTAAATGAAACCCACCTTTCAAAGCAATTGAACCACCCCCGCTAACTTAAATATCAATATAGGGAATGTCACGTCTAATTCTTTCTATACTTATCATCAGGAAAACCACTCTGAAAAAGACTTCCCTCAATGGGTACATGCCATGAATTTTATGCCCAATTGGTTTCTAGACGAAGTCTCCCTGACCGAACAACCAAGAAGTTCAGTTATGAATATTGCTGACCAGGAAGAAGTTGACCCACCACATGATATAGCCATGCTGATATGGGATCCCAACCTGATCATGCCTTCTGATGATTTGTTTGAGTCTCGGGACAAACCCATGGAAGTTTTGCTGATACAAACATGTTGTAAGGGCCTGCCTAGCTCCACAAATACTGACGCCACCCGAGCCTTGCAAAGTAAGTTAAATCCCAACTACCCGAAAACATCTTTTGCTCTCGATAAAAAGCCTATAATCATTCATACCCAGGAATTGCCCAAACTATATTACAATGTGGTCAAAGATTTTATGAAGCTAAAGGTTAATGTTTTAGTTATGGATATATGTAGGATCCCTCAACAGAAAGACTATTTGTTACAGGCCTTGAACTCTACAGAAAACCCAACGATGGATAATGGACCAGAAAGAAGTTTGAATCATAAATATCTAGTGGACAAACCAACTGTGAATACCTGTTGGGGAGATAGAAAAGAAAAACCTTTTGTCCCCCTGATCCCCCTGATGTTTGAAATCTTCAATATAAACCTCCACAATTGTTTGGTAGACTCTAGAGAATCCTCCAATGTCATGCCCTTGTCTGTTTGTGAGAAATTGAATGTCATTCCTCTCAAGACTGATAAACATGTCATACAACTGGATAGGACCCAAGTCAAGTTCATAGGAGAACTCAAAGATGTGATGATCGGAATATCGACACACCCCATATTTTTACAAGTGATCAACATTATTGTAGTAGATATCCCAAAGGCCTATGAGATATTACTAAGTCGATATTGGTTTGAAAAGATAATCCCCATACTTTAGTATGGACTGGGCACACCATTGGATACCACTGAAGGGATACAATAACATGATCAGAATCGAAAGGGAAAGATATCTAAAACATACGGTCACTAATTTAGAAACCCCTAATGAAACCTCATCCACAAATTTCCCTATATTGGGCAATTATTCTTGTGAATCCTACTTCAGAAATCCCCCCCCCCCTTCCTATCCGATGTTCCTCTTACCCAAAACTCTGAATTGATTTTCCAAGAGAAATCGTCGATACCGATAGGATACACCCTTTTCTGCCAAAAGGCAGCTCTAAATCTTGTGAAACAAGAGGCCAGGGAGTAAGAAACTAATAAGGGAAACGAAAATAGTGATTCCTGTTCACAAATTTGGACCCTCTATTTCGATGGATCTAGATCTCAAGAAGGGTCTGGAACATGATTCATACTCATTGATCCTATTGGTACACGCCATTTCTTGTCCTGTAGGATATAATTCAAATGTACCAACAACACTTCCAAATGTGAAACTTTGGTACAAGGATTAAGGAAAGCCATAGATTTGGATATCAAAGAATTGAAAGTTTTCCAAGACTTTGAAATTATTGTTAAACAAGTAATAAATAATATACATTGAAATTATCCTCATTTGAAGAACTATCAACAGGAGGTTTATAAGTTAATAGATCACTTTGAGGATTTTAATATCACTGCGATCCCCAAAACAAAGAATATTATTGCTGACTCCTTGGTCATATCCAATTCCAGGCTGTCGCCTTTTGAATATTATGAAGCCTCCCGATTTACTGTGGAACTGCTCTACAAACCGTTGGTACCTAATAAAATTTTCAATTAGAAATTATTTGAAGGAGATGAACAAATCATAAACTTCTTGACTAACCAAAACAATTTCAAATATCTAACTATTGAGGATAAAGAATTCCAAGAGATATCCACAGAAACCCATCCTCGGATGGGACGACCTATGGATAAATCAAAGGGTCACACGATCCCAAAAGGGATAGCTAATCTAGAATATTTGTTTGATATGAAAGAGCGAGTTAGGGGACCCAAAAATACAAAGAGTGGTAGCTCTTTTCCCCTGCATGAAACCATAAATCTTGGAACCCCAGATAGTCCAAAGAATGTGAATCTGGGCAAGACTATATCTAAGGAAGAGAGGAAATCTTACCTCAAATTATTCAGAGAATAGCAAGATGTCTTCGTGTGGTCCCATAGGGATTTGAAAACATATGATACCAACATCATTCAACACAACATCCCTTTAAAACCAGAAGTAAAACCTTTCAAACAAAAGCTCCAAAAATATCACCCATCCCTAGAACCACTTATGTATCAATAATTAAAGAAGATTTTATATGCCAAGTTCATTTTTTAGGTTAGGCATTCCTCTTGGGTAGAGAACATTGTTCCAGTGAGGAAAGAGTCAAGGGAAATCCACCTATGTATAAATTTTAGGAACCTCAACAGGGCTTCAGAAAAGGATAATTACCCACTCCTGTCGATGGAACAAATCCTGCAGATCATCTTTGGCTCAGAGATCTTCTCTCTAGTAGACGACTTCTCAGGTTATAACCAAGTCCTTGTTTTAGAGGAAGATCGTTTAAAAACCACTTTTCGAACCAAATGGGGAACCTTCTCTTATAAGAACATTACTTTCAAGTTAATTAACGCAAGAGAAACCTTCCAAAGAGCCATGGACATAGCTTTCTATGGACTAATCAATAAATGTGTGGTAGTGTATCTAGATGACGTAACAATATATTCAAAGAATAGAGAAGAGAACATCCAGCACTTAACTTATATTTTTGAGAGGTGTAGGAAATGCGGTATATCCTTAAACCCTAAGAAAACTATCTTTGGTGTCGAGGAAGATAGGCTATTAGGTCACATTATATATCAAGCAGGGATTCACATAGACCCATAAAGGATTAAATTCATAGCTCAACCTCCCTTACCCCATAACAAAAAAGCTATGCAGTCCTTTTTTGGGTAAATCAATTTTGTGAGGAAGTTCACTCCCAACTTCGTAGAAATCATCAAACCCTTACAAAATATGATTTGCAAAGATGATGAATTTAAATGGGATAATGAGCGAAAAGACGCCTTCAACAATATCAAGGCCGCCATTTCTTGGGCCCTGGTGTTGTGAGGTCCTGATTTCAATAGGGACTTTTTCCTTCATAAATTTGCCTCCGATCAATCGCCAGCTGCAGTCTTGAATCAAAAGGATGATGACAACAATGAATCCTTGGTGTCATTTATGAGTACTAATCTTCAAGGAGTTCAACTCAATTATCCTGCTGTAGATAAACAGGCCTACACGGTTTATAAGGCAGTGAAACATTGTAGGTATTACATCCTCAAGAATCACACTAAAGTAATTGTGATGCACTCTGCAGTCTGATCCTTGTTCATCCAATAGGAAATGGAGGAAAGAAGAGGGAACTAGATGGCGGTAGTCCAAGAATTTGATCTAGATATAAAACCTCCAAAACTAGTAAAGGGACAAGGTTTGTGAAAGCTTGCAGTCGAAGCCCATGATCAAGTAAATGAATATTTCGGATGGGAGAACAAAATGACATTATGGTGTGGTGAAGTAGCATACATATGCCTAGGAGAAGACTCCTGGTATAAATATTTAACTTATCTTCTACATCACGAAACTTGTCCTAAAAACCGCAACCCTAGAGAAAGGAGAGGTCAAAGATTAAAATATGCACAATATCGTCTTATAAATTTGGTGCTCTTCCGGATCAATTATGATGGGGTACTATTAATATGTCTCCAATGAGAAGACGCAAACAAGGTACTGAAATAAATCCATGATGGCCTCATCAGGGGACATTTTGTAGGAAACACTACCTCTGATAAGATTCTGAGAGCTGGCTATCATTGGCCCACCTTGTTCAAAGACGCTCATACTAACACTTGAAACTGTAAGACTTGTCAAATAAGTGCTAGAAAGGAGAAAATAGTGGCGGTCCCACTCCAACATGTTACTATATCTCGTCCTTTCAAGTAGTGGGGGTTGGATATCATAGGATAAATCACACCTAACTCCTCAAAACTGCACAAGTACATTCTTACTTCCACCGAATATTTCACGAAATGGGCAGAGGCCATCCATCTGACTCATGTAAATGAGAAGGTAGTGATCCAATTCATAGAACAAGAGATGAAAATGAAGTTTGGTGTCCCTTCTATTCTAGTATTTGATAACGCAACTTACTTTTCTTCCACCCTATTGAGAGATTTTTCTCTGGACAAAGGAATCATAATCAATTACTCTACAAATTACTATCCCCAGGTAAATGGTGTGGCTGAATCAACTAATAAAAACATGGTAAGGATATTGAAGAAGATAGTTACGGATAACCAAATAAATTGGTATAATCTACTCTATAATGATCTATGGGCCAATAGGTTCACACCCAAATAAGCTATAGTAATTCCCCATACGTTTTGGTCTACGAGAAAGAAGCCATCCTCCCAAATGGACTCTATCTTCCGTCTCTTCAGCTGGCCCAAGATTCCAATGAAGAACCCTCATTGTCCATGCAACAACAAATTAACACTCTTCTCATGCTAGAAGAAGAGAGAGAAAAGGCTAAGTTGAAATTCCTAGCTCACCAATAGATAGTGAAAACATGGTTTGATAAGAATAAGGCTAAATAAAAAAAAATTGAGGTAGGAGACTTAGTCCTGAAGTGGGACAAAGAAAATGAACCTAAAGGGAAACATTCTAAGTTTCAGCGTCTATGGCTTGGACCTTTTCAGATAGATGAGAAAATTGGGGCAGGCACTTATCAGTTGCAGAGTCTAAGGGGGAAACCTGATGCCCTCCTAGTAAATGGCCAAGCCCTAAAACAATACTTCCGATAAAAAAAGAAAATACACAAAAAAAAAAAAATCGAGGCATGAGTGAGGGTTAAAGGAAATGAAGGAGGAACAAAGATTTTTCTTTCGCCCAGTGAATCTCCATTTGTTGAGCACTCAACACACCCTAAAATTTTAGGTCCATTTTTTACTTTTTGGGTACCACTTGATCCTTTGCACTGTAAACTACTTAAGGAACCGACAAACTAAATCTTTCCCCAATGCACTTAGAATTTTGGCAGCGGTAAAGGTTAAAGGTCACGAAAATTATTTGAGAAGTTTAAACTAGCCGAGCACTGATCTTCATCGGCATCAACATATGAAGGTATTTACTTTTTGCAATTAAACTTTGGCAGGAGTATCTTCGAAGGCTGATCCGTTCGAATTTAGTAGAAAAATGAAAAGGTAAGCATCATGCAAGAAGAGGAGCGGTATCACCGACCACTGACACCTGACGTGATTTCAACGTCGGGGAGTCACGAAATAAAATACACATTAATTTTACATTTTAAAATGTCGATCCCCAATGCCACCCAAGTATAGTAGGTCACAATATATTTTTCCTTTAGTGCTTTTGACATGAGTAGAGTCCCTAAGTGTAACCCCTACCAACCTTTCGAATGCTAAATTTTACGTTCAAATACTATAAAAAACCCAGGGTTAATAATTCCACGTCAGCATCAATCGATATCAGACATTTTAAAGGGAACATATCAACAAATTTACAATGCAATAATAACAGTTATAAAATCCCATAATTTGCATGAAAAACCTAGATAAAGAACACAGTTAATTTACATCCAAAAGGGAACGAGATACATTCAGGACGCTTCGAACTTTCATATAATTAAAAATGTTTTCCCGTTAAATTTGGGCCACAAAAAAATATATATCGTCGACGTATTTACTAACCAACCCAGTCATGGTGAGAATATAAGACCCTTATGAAAAAATAGAAGAAATGTTAAGCTTCACTTCGTAGAATGAAAGGCAAGGGTTCACCCACTATGCATCTCCTACGTGCGCATCCTCTCTCGGACTACTTCTCGCACCCTGTAATGGTTTCTTTTCCTCTTTCACTGATATCCTATGTGCCTCACGCAAATGCACAATTGTGTCTTGAGCTTCTCAAATTTGTCTCTAGAGAGAAACCTTGCTTCCTCCGCTACCCTGTGATGCCGATACCTCCTGGTTCTTTGTCACCAACTGGCACCGCAACTCTCTATTTTCTTGGTAGAGTTCATCTATGGAAATTTGGGCCTACTCTAATAGATGGATGGAACACTTGAAGGGAGAACCTAGTGCTTTATCCCTCCCCTTTCATCCCCCACTTCCTTTACTAGTAGTTTCCATAGGCCCCGACCAGTTAGTAAGCATCATAGATGCCTCAGCGGTGGGATGTACACTCAGCTTAGTTGGGGCACGGTCTTCCTCCCTTTTTCCTGTATCTTTCCTAGGCCTCCCCCTTCTCCGTGGAGTCCACTCCTATGAGGGAGCGGACCCAAGCATACCTCCTTCAGGCATACTTCTCTCCATCCAAACTTCCGCTAGAGGCACCAACACCCTCTTTGAAAAAAATATTGTACCCCTTGTCGAACCTTCAAGGACACTGGAAGCCAATAAGAAAGAATCCCAAGCACATTGGGGCTCGGACCTAGCACTCTGGCTGCCTCACAAAACCCATCTCTTGTTCTAAGAGGATCCCATAGTGAAACAACATAGTGGCTTGGGCGTCTATAGATGATAAAGGAACACTACATCGAGTTACGTCTGAATAAAATCACAAGACCAATGCTACAGAGATAAACTCAATTTATGCGTGGAATTCCCCACAGAACACGTAGAATTTATAGAGAAACAAAGAAGAATACCAAAGCATGCCAAAAGAACACTCATGCCTCACAAAAGGATGTCTTACAGACTTAACGTGACACAACTTCTCATCAGATGTAATCCAGAATGCATAAAACGTTGTCGATCAGAGTTGTAGGAGATGTGCAGTACGATCATTTCAATATCATTAAACTCCCCACCTTCCATTATTGATGAATGATGGTTGACACACTTGGTGATACAGATTCTAGAGGTCTTTAATGACTTCCTTACTACGATATCTGACCTTCTAGGAGCATACATGCACACTCTCAACTCTATCGTCTTTTCCCAGCCCCAAAGGTTGACCGACTACCATGACGGTTCTGATGCTCATATCCGCCGTACTCGATTAGAAAGGCTATGGCACATTCACATGACCCATTTAAACTAAAGAGGAGTGGAGGCATGGTTAAAATACATCACAGGTCATACAAAGGAGCAACTAGGATCATATAAGTATTAAACGATCAAGACTAATGAGCTCCACACGTACATACCGGTCCATTATGTTTGTTGGTACCTTATATCATATTGCTTGATCACTAAACTATCTCAACCCCGATTGCAAAAATATTCTCTAGTTACCGAACAAAGATTGCTACGTGATCTCCCTGATGAACTCGAAAGAAACATTGAAGCAAAATTGATAGAGTGATAAAGGATGTCGGGCTCCCTGAGTTCGGCACCCACGATAATTTCATTGACCTGAGCGATGTGGTCAAGCTGCATGCCGAACAAGATGCACTATGGACCAAAGAGTTCGCAAATATAGTCGATGCGAGGCCAGAAACAATGTGAAAAGTCACAGAACATCTGATCAAATCCCGAACCATGCTACAATAGTTGAACTCCAGTTTAGTAAAGTACTGGGAGCATGAAGTAGACATTAGGGGAATATATACGGCCCCGATGGAACACCATAGATTTCCATGGGCCCAAACTTGTGAAGAATTGTTTGTCAACTGGACTGAATACGAGATAAGTCACCCTTTCTAAGAAGTATGTTAAAGAAGATGTTAGAAGATAATGCCATGTGGTGATTTTTGTTTTGTTTAAACAACACTTAGCCGTTAGTTTCAGTTAAAACTTTGTGTTATAAATAAATACACCGACCAATAACCACAAGGTCAATGGTTGTTGTAAGAAATCTTTCTTTTTGGTTGTTAAGAATTATTTTGAGACTGCTATGAATTGAGAAGTCCTTCTGGACCAAAGACAATCTATTTTCAATGTGATTGGACTTGGAGAAGAACTACTTCCTATCCTGTTTCATGAATGATGCAGTAATGAGTAAGAGAAATTAATTCTATTGTCAAGTTATCTGGCGCAATGTATTCATGTTCTTTTCTTTAATGATGAAGATAAATCATTGTGTGATTATGTGATGGATGGTTATGGTAGATGAATTATTTTTCTTTCCATTATATTATTACATATGTGCTTTCTTTCTCATAGTTATTTTCTCAGACAAAAATTGGATGCTCACATGGTTAATGTATTAGTACTAGGCCTGTGGTATAGAGTAATTGTTTGCATGTTGAGGAACATGTTATCCCAAGATTAAACTCTTCCCCAATAGTTAAAATTTAATCTCATTGTTTGTCAAGTTGGTTTATACTGTCTTGCATCTCTCATATATGCCCCACCTGAGGTAAAATATATAATAAAACAATCCTAACTGAAGGAAGATCCTTCAAAAGAAAACAATAAATCCCATCGATAAATTGTCCATATCTCAAGATCTAGAGAACCATTCCATTTTAAATGATGTGGAGTTTAATTGGGCCTTGGTGGAGGGTTTGGTTCCTACTGTCGAGTCAAGGGATTTAGGAGCCATCAACATAATTGGCTCTAGAAGGAGCGCATGAGAATGAATGGCTGAATATATATTTTATCTATCATTTCAAACAACCTACAGATTCATAAAAACCCACATTCATGGCTAGTCCTTCACAAGACAACCCACACACGTTGAGTATTCCTGAAATGGATAACTCACCCAAGCCCAAGGAAGAACCCTTTCACCATGAAATACCTTATTCCCTTCCTCATGAGGAAGTGAATCAATTCAAGAGAATCACTCGAGCCTACGCCCAACTCTTCGGGCTTCAGAAATCTCAAATCTCAAACCTTTATGAGTTCTCTCTCTTGTGTGTGTGAAGTGTTAAATCTCACACACCTTGTTATGATCATACGGTTGTTGATCTCTTTCACTGAGATCCAACGACCATTGTCACTCCTCCTCCTAAGATTCTGATCTCTTCAAACTTATAAAGTATTCTAAGTCTTCAAAGGATTCAACCTTTTCTCCTCGTGCGGGTCCAACTCTTGGAAGTCGACTACACTTTTGAAAAGTGTTATCCCTCCTGACATTGGCCTTGTCAAGACCTCAACTTCCCACACACTCCTTGAATTTCAGGGATTTCGATAACTCATATCCAAAGAATTTCTCCAAGAGAAATTCCTCTTGCCCTCTTGGGATTCTCCTTCTTCTCTATGCACACATTGCAACCGGTTATTATGCAATGTTTGGATTCTTGCGGATGAATATGAACTCCTTGCAACAGTTACATTGGACTCCTTGCAAAGGTAAAGTTTTGTGCTATCTCTTCTGAGCTTTGGAACGAAAACACATCATGTCAACGCACTCCTTGCATTTTGTGTGCACACCGTGCACTAATTTCAACAAAAGAGAAACAATTGAAACTTATTCTGAAATTCACAGTTCCATACATTCATTTACAGAAACAAAAATAACAGGAAATTTGCAAGAAATAACAACATCTAGACACATTGGATCAATTTTCCTCTGTTGTGTTCATTCAAAATAAAAATGGTTACAACTACAATAAAAAAACAACTACAAACTCATAAATCTCCTACTAACTTGCAGCTAGCCTCATTTGGGCGTACAAAACCTCTATTTATCTCAAAGGGTTCTTAGGGTTCCCCCTGACTACTTGTCTACTCCAAAACCTAATTTAACGACTATCTTTGTCCAATCGCATTCAAGAGAAGGAGTTGAAGCTCCCACTTCGCTCGCAATCATTCAAGCATGCTTCAAAATATTTTTCATCGCTAAGTTCAGGCGTGATTCAAATTATCTCCCGTTGTTGATTTCAGGCGTGCTTCAAAATATCCATCGTGACTACTAGCATTCATATTCTGAAAATATTCCCAGGTGTTGATTGGTCCTGCTTCGAGTGCTCGCTAATGATGCTCCTAAATCATACTCCCCTTGAAAAAAATTCATGGACTCCTGTCCATGAGCTCCATCACCGAATTTCCATGCTTTTGGATGTCAAATTCATTTTCCCAATTGGCATATTCTATTGCGTGTCCCTTCCACTTGACCAGATATTCAAAATAGGTATTACTCCTGGTCTTTTTTTTCCAATCCTCTGATCAACGATCTTCTCCATCTGTGGTCTTTCTTATATAGGCATTTGTTTCTCCCACTAAATCTTCTCTTGATCTTTTGATCCCTATGTGTCATCTTTCCTGTAAGGGTACACGTCTAAAACGTTGAATATGGGTGATATTCCCACATCATCTAGCATCCCAATCTCATAGGATTTTGCATCAAACTTCCTCAAGATATTACATGGCTCTATCTTCTTCATATTTAACCTGTTATATGTTTCCCTAGGGAAACTTTTTTTCCTGAGATGTGCCTAAACCTTATCTCCTACTTCAAATTGAATTTCTCTATGATGTTGATCAACTATGTTCTTGTACTCTTGGTTAGAACTCTGCAACTGTCCTCTGATCTGGCTATGGAGCTTATGCATTTCTGCAACAAAAAAAATTTCTCTAGAGATACTGATCTCACTTTATTCCAAGCCTCTCAACTCAGATACTCCCCTGGGTTTCATTCCATATAATATTTGGAATGGGATTTTTCCAGTGCTCCTGTTTGGTGAGTCATTGTATTGAAATTCTTCTTGTGGAAGAATCTTATCCCAATGATTATGATTCTCAGTGACCAGAATCCTCAATAACTTTCCCAAACTTTTGTTTATCACCTCAGTATGTCCATCTATCTAAGGGTGATAAGTTGAGATAAAGGACAAATCCATCCCGAACTTCTTCGACAGTGTTCTCAAAAAATGACCAATAAATTTTGTGTCTTTGTCCAACACAATGCTTCTGGGTAGGCCGTGAAGTCTCACAACTTCCTTGAAAAACAAATTTGAAACATGTGTTGCATAAATGGTCTTCTGGCATGGGATAAAGTGTGTCATATTTGAAAATCTATCCACCACCACAAATATGGAATCAAATCCTCTTTACGTTCTTGGCAGTCCCAACACAAAATCCATGCTTATTTCATCCCAAGGCATCTCTGGTATTGGAAATGGTTGATACAAACTAGTGTTAAATCTTTTTCCTTTTGCATGTTGGCAAATTCTACATATGTTCACACACTTTATCACTTCTATTATCATACCTGGCCAATAGAATGAACTGCTCAACTGTGAAAATGTTATATCATGGCAAAAATGTCCATCTAATCCTCCACTATGATTTTCCTTCAAAAGGTTATCCCTCATTGAGAATTTTGGTATGCACAACTAATTTCCCTTGAACAAAAATCCCTCTTGAATCATATACTCTTCCCACTAGCTTCTATCTCCTAGCACAGGATTTGCACATGCTTCATATGCTTCCTTGAAATATGGATCATCACAATACGTATCCTTAAGGTGTTCAAACCCCAAGGTCTTCACCTAAAATTCTTGTAGAATCAAACATCTCCTACATAATGCATCAACAACTTTGTTAACATTAACAACAATATGTTTTATGAAAAAAGTAAAATTCTACATAAAATCGACCCATTTTTCATGCCTCTGATTCAATTTTTCTTGTATGGTTATGAATTGTAAAGCTAGGTTATCGCTATACAAGACAAATTCCAGTGGGACAAGGTAATGTCTCCCTTTCTTCAAGGCTTGAATTATGGCATAAAACTCCTTATCATATGTGGAGTACCTTCTCTTGGTCTCATTCAACTTCTCATTGAAATAGGAAATAGGTCTATTATCATGGCTCAAAACTGCTCTAATTGCAACTCCACTTGCATCGCATCTCACCTGAAATGTCTTTTCAAAATTTGGCAAGACCAGAAATGGTCATTCTGTTATTTTCTGCTTCAGTATATTGAATATCTTCTTAGCTTCCTCTGTCCATTTAAAATACTTGTGCTTCTTATTCACTCTATCCATCATTGGTGCACAAATTCCACTGAAGTCTCTGATGAACTTCCTATAGAAACTTTCTAAGCCATGCAAGCTCCTTACATCAAACACACTCTTTGGTGACTGCCATTCTTTGATTGCTTTCACCTTATCTAGATCCATATTTAGTTCATTTGAAGAGATCACAAAACCCAAGCAAATGAGTTATGTCTTCATAAAAGAGGACTTCTTCAGATTTATCAACAACTTCTCTTGTTGTAGTCTCCTCATCACTAGTGTCAGGTGTCACAAATTCTCCTCTTTAGTCCTGCTAAAATAATTATATCATCCATATATACAACCACAAACTTGTCAATGAAATCTTTCAATATTTCATTCATCAGCCTCATAAAGGTACTCGGGGCATTTTTCAAACCAAATGGAATAACAAGACACTCATACAAACCTTCATTTATCTTAAAGGATGTCTTTCACTCATCACCTAATCTCATTCTAATATGGTGATATCCACTTTTAAAATCTAGTTTAGAAAATATTTTTTCTCCACTTAAACAATCCATTAAATCATCCATTCTTGGTAAAGAAAATCTATACCTGATGGTGATATTGTTAATGGTTCTTGAGTCTATACACATTCTCCATCCTACATACTTCTTTGGACTCAACACGGTTGGTATTGTGCATGGACTCAAGATCTCTCTGACCAAACTCTTGTATAACAATTCCTAGACTTGGTTCTCCACTTCCTCATTCTCTAGAGGTGTCAACCTGTATCCAAACTTACTCCTCGTATCAAGTCAATATGGTGGCTGATACTTCTTACAGCTGGTAATGAGTTAGGCAACTCATCCACCACTATGTTGGGAGAATTATCCAACAATTCCTGAACTTCTTCAGGAAAATCATCCATTGAAATACTTGTAAGGGTAACCCTAGGTTTCCTCACCACAACAAACTGCATCTCTTTTTATTTTTTGAATTCTTTTAGGAGTTCCTACCTAGTCATGATTAGTATTCTTGTGTTGGCTTCCTCTTTCACCTACTTCTCCTCTATTGGCAGTAACATGTGTGTTCTAACATTATTTTCTAAGGTGTATGTTGTTGGATCATGTATACATTGATGCCAATGGTTTGATTGATTGATGTCATTGATTGATGTCAAGTGATTGATTGATGTCAAAGGATTGATTGATTGATGATTGATGTAATATAATATGTATTGTCCTTGA
>JZKD02S0522983.1:421245-443053 GCA_000966675.3 Picea glauca
GCTTATTTACTCTGCAGTTATTGGATAATAATGCTTCATTGATATAACACTTGGATTATATGGTTAAATTGCTCTATTACTGATTCACCCCCCCTCTCAGTAATCCAACATATGTCTTATTCATCCCATCATGAATGACATTCCTGTCAAACTACTATGGTCTTCCCAACAAAATATGGCATACATCCATGGGAATCACATCACATAGAATTTCATCTCTATATCCTTCTATCTTAAATTCAACCAATCATTGTTTACTAACCATTACCTAATGTCCTTTTCGAAACCATGAGACTTTGTATGGCTTCATATGTGTAGTTGTCTACATCTCCAATTTCTCCACCATCTTTGTGGATACTAAGTTATTTGTGCTCCCACTGTCAATTATCACCTTGCATACTTTGTCTTTAGTATTGCAAGTTGTTTTGAAGAGACTATTCCTCTACAATGGATTTTCCACCTCTATCTCTGGTTTTAAGAGAACCTTCCTCAAGATCAAGGATCTTCCATCCTATGTTCCTTCTGCTTCAACATCCCTTCTTTGTTCTTCTGAAATGTGAGCTTTGCCTCCTCCTTCTTTCTTTTTCTAGGGACATTCCCAAGACATGTTCCTTTTCTTTCCACATGCATAACATCTTACTTCTCCTCATCTGCTTCTTCGTCTTCCTCTAAAATAATTTCTTCCACCACCCTGTCTTTGTCGGGAACTTCCTCCTCTTTCCGAGTGACTATGCGGTTTATCAGTATCTTCCTTAGACTTATATGCCTTCTCATGGGTAACTCCCTTGCCTTTGTTTGGGCCTGGGCTTTTACCTCTTCCTCACCGGCTTTGTTTTCTGGCCAACTTCACCTCTTCCTTCACCACAAACTAATAAGCATCCTCAACTATCATTAATGACACCATGCTGAGCTCATCCTAGATTTCATATCTCGGGCCATTTATATATATACGACAACCATTTCTTCATCTTTCTCCATTTGTTTAGTTCTGATGTTCAGTCTATAGAACTCCTCTATGTACTCTTTAACTAGCATACCTTTCTGTCTCAGGTTCTACAACTTCCTGAATAGGTTTATCTGATAATATTTGGGCATGAACTTAGCCTTCATCTTGGCTACCATTCTGTCCCAATTCTTTATCTTATGTTTTCCTTTGCTTCTCCTCTCAGACTACAGTTCATCCCACCACAATGTTGCATGCCCTTTTATCCTGGTGACAACCTGTTTAAAATTTTTCTCTTCATTGACATATTCATAGTCAAAATGTTTGTCCATGGATCTTACCCAATCCAGTATCTCTTCAACATCTAAATTGCCTTCATACATTGGGACATCTATCTTGTCTCTGCCTCCCAATCTAGAAACTGCTCTCATGAAGCATTCTTGGGCAACATCCTCTCCTGCAGCTTCTTCATCTTCTACTTCTTCACTGTCTGCATCGTTGATGTCTCCACCATCATGTTCTCTCCTTTGCGCTGCCTCCATCATCTCTAATCTTGCACAAAGTTCTTGCATCTCCCTTTTTACAAACCAATTGACTAAAGGTGGTTCCACTCATCTCCTCAGTGGAATTGTGTTGACTGTCTTTTACACACAGAGTACAACTTCGAGTTATTTTATCTCTCCTCCTTTTCCTGTTATCTGCAAGAAACACTTCTGCCCTGATACCACTTGATGCAGACCCCCTTCTCTCCTAAGGGTTGTGCGACCTCCCGGTTAGGATATTTTATTCTGGAGTTGAGAGACTCTGTGAAATCTTATTGGCCTCATTATATGTTAAACATTGGTCCCCTCAACTCCCTGCGCATGATTCACAAAACCCATGACCTTCACTTTCGCACTCTGCGAAAATATCATATTATCAGGCATTACCACCTTTTCTCTTGGCCCCTCCTATGATGTGACCTTAGGAAATGACCACACAATTAAGGGTGTGACCAAAAGAGGTTTGAAGTCAAACTACTTTTGGGCCCACAATTCTCCTCAATCCCCCACATGTCTTCCTGGTGAAACCACCCTATGGATTGTGGCCCGCCCTTGACTTTTTAAAGTCTGCACAACACTTGTCCCCACAATATGACATGACCGTCAATATCATAATCTTAATGGTGCTTCCAGAAGGATGACTGAGATCTATTCCTTGGAAGCAACGATTCAGATCTCCCTCTCCCCTATTGACGGGTATGGTCAATTCATAATTTCGAACTTCAGAATTCTTGAATCTCAAACCTTGGTTTCCTTTGTAGAGTAATCTTCTAAAGAAGAAGATCTGCTAAGAAATATCCCCTTCAATCAACGGTTGTGATCTTTGTGGGTCTCTAGACTTAGGGGTTTTGAAATCTCAACCCTTCTTTCTTTCGTACTCCAATTTACAGGAGTTGACGATCTGCAGACACTTGTCCTATTCAATTAATGGTCCTGCCTTCACTTCGGGTATTTGAACTTTAAACAAGGATCAATGGTCTTGATACCCTCTTCTCGGTCAATCGTCGATATCTCCTCTGGTTTTCGAACTTCAGAGATTTCAAATCTCAAACTTCACCCTTGATCCAATGATTTTGTCTGAAGGCTATAATCCACTAACGCGTGTCCACCTCAGATCAATGACTTAGGTTTACTTTCAGTCTTTACCCATAGTGCATGGAGCCCTACCATGTCTCCCTTAGATATAACGACTATAAATAACTTCAAGTCTTTAATCAGAGCTCACATATCTATTCCACATCTCTTTTGAACTCTGACGGCTTAGATTTTATTCGAGTGATCCGACGTCTCAGCTTTATTTCGAGTGATCTAATGGTTCAGGTCCACTTCACTAATTGGACATTTGAGATTCACTTCAGATCTCAGGAGCTTCAGACTTCAGAAATCCCAACTCTCAAGCATGCCCCCTCTCAAGCTCATGATATCTGATGGCTCTTATTCGCTTGGATGATCCAATGCTTGAGGTTCACTTCGAGTGATCTGACGGTTCAGATCTGTTTCAACTGATCGTCGGTTGAGATTCTACTTTGTGTTTCCGACTATTCATGCTTCAAAAATCTCAAGTCTCAAACCTTGATGAGTTCCATCTCCTGTGTTTGCGAAGTGTTAAAGCTCATGCACCTTGTTCTAATCAGACAGTTGTTGATCTCTTGCACTACGATCTAATGGCCACTGCCACTCATCCTCCTGAGATTTTGATCTCTTCCAACTTAAAAGTTCTTCTAAGTCTTAAAAGGATTCAGCCATTGTGCCTCCTGCAGGTCCGACTCTTGGAACTCGACTACACTTATGAAAAGTGTTATCCCTCCTGAGATTGGCCTTGTGAAGACTCATACACTTGTGCACTCCTTGTGTTTCATGGATTTCGATAACTCAGATCCAAAGGATTTCTCAAAGAGAAATTCCTCTCACCCTCTTGGTGTTCACCTTCTTCTCAGTGCACACATTGTAACCGGTTATTATGCAAGGTTTGAATTCTTGTGGGCGATTGTGAACTCCTTGCAGCAATCACTTTTCACTCCTTGCAAAGGAAACATTTAGTGTTATCTCTTCTGAGTTTCGGAACCGAAACATATTTTGACAACGCACTCCTTGTGTTTTTTTTGAACACCATGCACTAATTTCAATAGAATATAAACAATTGAAATTTATTCTGACATTCACAGTTCGATACATTCATTTACAAAAACAACAACAACAAGAAATTTTCAAGCAATAACAACATCCACACACATTGGATCAATTTGCCTATGTTGTATTCATTCAAAATAAAAATGGTTACAACTACAATCAACCAACAACTACAAACTCATAAATCTCCTACTAACTTTCATATAGCCTCATTTGGGCATACAAAACCTCTATTTATGTGAGAGCATTTTTGGGGTTCCCCCCGACTGCTTGTCTACTCCGAAACCTAACCTAACGACTATCTTAGTCCAGTCTCATTCCAGAGCAGGAGTGGAAACTCCCACTTCACTTGCAATCATCGAAGCGTGCTTCAGAATATTTCCCGGTGCTGGGCTCAGGTGTGCTTGAAAATATCTCCCTACACTGAGTTCAGACATGCTTCAAAATATTCTCTGTAACTACTAGCATTGAAATTTTGAAAAGATTCTTAGGCGCTGAGTGGTTCTGCTCCGCATGCTCTCTAACGATGCTCCTGCATTGCTATTCATCATAATTTTTTGTTTAGCATGGATTTACGAATCTGAGCTCATTACAGGGTCTTCTGTACCGACTGGTTACTCTTCCAATCCCTATAGAGAACTTCATCGATGCCTCCTGCATCTCATGATTTTATCATTGGGTCTATGTTGCCAGAGTCCACCATATGTCTCATGCTCTTGTTCAAAGGAAGTATATCAACTTGTGTCGGCCACGCCTTAGAACTCTTGAATTTGCATGTCAGCCATACCCTCATATTGTCTTAGAATGACATGATATTGTAGTCCTATCATGCACCCTTGCCCTACATTCTTCATTGGTAGCTAACCTTGAACTTAACAGTCAACATTTTACCATTGGTTGTTGACTAAGTGGTTTCCCTTGGGTTCGACGGAAAGAAATATATTCACACATTGGGATTTGTGCAATGTCTTGGATTCGATTAGCCTTATTGGTGGTTTCCTCAACTTTGTCAACATTTTTTCATCATTGGTTTCTATTCAAAGGGTCTTTTTTGTGTAACGCTTACTCTTGGCACATGCGAAAGACGCACAAGGTCGTTGGTTCATGAACTTGTGCTTCGTCCAATTTCCACCAAATCATGAATCTCTTTGTACCTCATGATGACTGATGAGAGATGCCTTAATGATCTCCTTTCAGTGGGTCTCTTTCCATCGACATCAGCCCATTTATTCTGGAAACGAATCCTGGAGTCTTATGAGTACCTTGAGGTTTTCAATCATTAGTGGTAGGCTCTATCGCCATTAACAGTTGGGAATACATCAATGTCTCCTTATCGATGGATTCTTCAAGTGTTTGAAACTGACTCCTTTATTCACACTTGCAAGAATGTACTCGGTGACTTAATACCTACTTTCATTATCGATAGTTTGTCTCTCTTTTTTTAATGGTATACCTCAATGACCGGTAATTAAAAAATGTCTCATTGTGTTCGAACTCAACTCCTTTATTCAGATGATGTAGACTTGAACCTTTGGCGGATTGTGTAGAAGACTTGAAGACATCACTATGTGGTAGTATATTTCCTGAGATGTTGCTTCCTTTTCATTGGACCAATACCTATATGACTTCAGTGATCATGGGAGATCAGATTGTACTCCATAGTATATAGTTATCATCAACTCGATTTTTTGCGACTGGTTCTACTAGGCCTTGTTCGTGACTATGATAGTTATTGGCATGTAACTGCATTTGTATTTTCCTATTCATGGCCATAGACACTTATTTGGTATATTTTTCACATGGATATGGAGTGTATTTTTGGCATCCATTTATGCAAAGTTAGTACAGAATGTAATGAGAAATTGAATTTATCCAGCTGATTCTCTACCACTCCACTTTTGGGTTATTTATAATGTATTTTTGCCATCGCATATTCTCCTCTGACCTCACACATTAGAGGGCATCTATTAGAGAAATATTTTCCTCACCCTACGTAATATTCCAGAGAAGGCCTTGTTCCATTCCCCCATGCAAACTTACTTTCCCTAATTGATAAATCCAGAGACAAAAATAAATATTTTTCCACTTATACACACCTTGAAAGCTATACAACAAGCATATACACTGGTTGCTACACTATAGTTAGTATACATCAAGATTTGTGCCAGAAAATCAAAATTAAATGTCAAGTTTCCATGTCTCGACAAGAGATCTCTCATTCTTGTCCCTGCATATATTGGAAATGTTCCGACACGACCCTTCAATTTCATTTTGAAGGATATAAATAATCCAATTCTGAGTTATGGAAAAGGTGGATAATTATACTTTGAGAGCAAATTTACTTAGGAGAAATTATTACTTCATTATTGACTTTGCATCCCTTTGTCCTTTAAGTCTTAACATAATGTTCAGCCCCCAATCTCTTCCCTTATTGATGGAGAACCTCTTTGTCTCCCTTATATGAGCTTTCCATTGGTGGAGGATTGAAGTGGTGGAGGCCCAGTAGGAAGGAACTCGGTTTCTTGGTTCTGAACCGTGCCGACACAGAAGCCTGTAATGTTTTCACTTATGTTGATCATTTATTAATAGAAATACTAATTTCCCGTCCAATTGATATCTTGCAAATATATGTGTTATGATCCATGGGCACGTTTGTTTTGTATATTGATGGATTATGTTATCTAATGTGATAACCTTTTATATTATCATTATATACTTTCTTTTCTTGTTTGTTGAGAACTTGTTGCAGGTATAAAGCTTTGGGTCAAAGTGCTCAACGATGGACATCATCAAATATATGGATGAGGTAGGCCTCTTTCTTACTTCTCTTGCACATTATTTTATATAGCATATGCTGAAATTGAGTCGAATTATAAATTCATACCTGTCTGTTGCGGTTCACCCTATCCATAGAGACATTTTCCTGGTAACAACAACATCCAAGAGGATACAACAGTAGAATACACGAGAATGATTTATGCAGCTTTAGATTATTGACAAGTAGAGTACCAATACAATATGATCGAAGTGGAAGGTAAGATCATTAATCAACATGTGGCTATTTTAATTGATTCATGAGCAATTCATTGTTACATTATTCCTAAAATAGTGGATAGATTACATTTCAAGAAAAGTAATCTTGAAAAATCAACTTTGGTTCAGCTAGCCATTAAAACCAAAAGGAGAATCCATGAAATGGTCAGAGGTTGTTTCAGAAGTATTAATGGTGTGAATACTAAAGTTGATCTAAATATTATACCATTAGGGTTGTATGATATTCTAATTGGAATGGATTGGTTGGGAAATCATTATGCTTTGTTAGATTTCCATAAAAAGACATTTACATGTCTTGGTGAAGAAGGAAAACAAAGCACTGTCAAAGGAGTTCCAAGACCCATCGCTATAAGGGAGATTTCAGCCTTACAAATGAAGAGATGTTTCAGAAAATGATGTCAAATGTATGTAGCCCATGTGGAGGATCCGAAAAAGACAAAGGGGACAAGCCTTGAAGAATTCTTGGTACTACAAGAATTTGAAGATGTATTCCAAGAAATATTAGGGTTGCCACCAAAGTGGGAGATATATTTCTCTATTGATTTAGTGCTAGGAACTACCTCAGTGTCAAAATCACCTTACATAATAAGTACACCAGAATTAAAATAATTAGAAATTCAGTTGGAATAAATGTTAAAGAAAGGTTACATACATCAACATGTTTCACCTTAGAGAGAGCCAGTACTCTTTGTTAAAACGAAGGATGGAACTTTGATACAATGTATTGGTTTCTGACAACTGAATAAATCCAATATAAATAACAAGTACCCTCTACCCATAAATGATGACCTCTTTGATCATATAAGAGGGGAAAATATTTTTTCAAAGATAAAATTGAGATTAGGATACCATCAAGTAAGAATCAAGGAAGAACACATCAATCATACAACCTTTAGAACTAGGTATGGGCATTACAAATTTGTAGTGGTTCCATTTGGACTGTCTAATGCACCCACTCTCTCTATGTGCTTAATGGATGGCATGTTCATAAATTATTTGGATAAGATTTTCATAGTATTACTGGATGACATACTTGTCTATTCTAGGTCTTAAGAAGAGCATGAACAACACCTAAGACTAATATTGCAAGTGATGAGAAAACATCAGTTGTATGGCAATTTGAGTAAGTGATATTTTTACCAAGAACAGATCCATTACTTGGGACACATTATTTCAGAACAAGGTATAGCAGTAGATCCAGAGAACATTGAAGCCATTAGAGGATGGCCATCACCCAGGAATGTTTCAAAAGTCATATATTTTATGGGATTAGATGGTTACTAAAGAAGGTTTATAGCAAGGTTATCTAAGATTTCTCATCCCATCACCTCTTTGCAAAAGAAGAGAATTAATTTTGAATGGAAAAAAAAGTGTGAAGAGAACTTTAATCTGCTGAAAGAATTACTTACTAGTGCACCTATTTTAAAGATTGTTGACCCAAATGAAATTTTTGTGGTGTGTACAGATGCATGAAAGGAAGGACTTAGTGGAGTCCTCACTCAAAATGGACATGTCATTGGTTATGAGTCCATAAATATTCAATAACATGAGAGGAACTATTCCACAGATGACCTGGAGCTTGTTTCCATTGCTCATGCATTGAATATGTGGAGGCATTATATAATGGGAAATATATTTGAATTAAAAACAGATCATAGTGGTCTGAAATATGTTTTTGAACAACCAACTTTAAATTCGAGGAAAATGAGATGGCTATAATTTTTAATTGAATATGATTTCGACATTAAGAATATCAAAGGAAAATAAAATAAATTTGTTGATGCACTTAGTAGAAGAGTACATCTCATGCATGTTATAGTTGTTAGTATGCATCAGTTAGATTTAGAGAGAATAATTTTAGATGTTGTTGTAACAGACCATCATTACCTACATGTAAGGAAATCTTACAACAAGAATATGTAAAACATAAAATGAAATAGTATGAGATGAAGGAATATGGATTACTTATACATAAAAATAGAATTTGTGTTCCTAGTACTGTAGAACTCAGGAATTGGGTATTAAAAATATGCATAATGTTCAAGATGATGGACATCTCGATTACCAGAAAATAGTTGCAGCAGTAAAAAGCCAATTATTGTTTTTGGGAATGAAAAAGGACGTTGTTGATTACATCGCCAGATGTATGAAATGATAGAGAGTGAAGGTTGAGCATATGAACGCAAAGAGTCTATTGCATCCCTTTATAATTCTAGAGAAGAAATGGGAAGTGGTAACCATTGACTTTATAACAAAATTTCCCAAGAAAACAAGACAATATGATTCAATCATGGTAGTGGTTGATAAATTGACAACAGATGCTCATTTTGTTCAAGTAAAAAAATCTCATACATTAGCCAATATTGCAGAAATTTACATGAAACAGATTGCTAGGTTGCATGGGATACCTAACGAAATTGTATGAGACAAAGATACAAAGTTTACTTCAAATTTCTAGAGGGGATTGTTTAAAGTATTTGGTACAAATATGGACTATAGCACAACATACCATCCACAGTAAGAGGGGAAGACAAACATAGTTAACCAAGTAATTGAAGACATGGTGAGGATGTATGTGATGGATAAGTCATCTATGTGGGAAGATTACATACACTTGGTTGAGTTTTCCTATAAAAATGGGTATCGAGATTCATTGAAAATTACCCCATTTGAAGCTTTGTATGGTAGGAAATGTAATACTCTAGTAAGTTGGGACAACCCAACAGACAAACTGGCACTTGGGCTAGAATTTCTCAAGGATATGGAAGACTAGATGGTTAGGATTAAGCATAATTTAAAGGCATCTCAAGATAGACAAAAATTTTAGGAAGATAAGAACATGAAAACTAGAGAATTTAAAGTGGGGGGCAATGTGCTTTTAAAAGTGAAGCCCAAGAAGAGCTCTTTGAAGTTGGGTCGTTGTACAAAGATGACAACAATATTATGTTGTCCATTTGAGATATTGGACATAATAGGGCCAGTTGCATACATTCTTGCATTTCCTAATTCCATGAATGTGCATAATGGGTTTCATGTCTCCTTGATAAAAAAATGTCAACATGATCCTAACCATCTTATTGATTCGCATCTGATTCAGGTATAGGTAGAGGAAGGATTTCATGTCCAAACGATGTGAGTAGTTAACATAAAAGTCAAAATGCTCCAGAACCAAGTCATAGGGATGGTAAAAGTCGAGTGAACCTGTTATGGTCTTGAGGATGCTACTTGGGATCATGAAGATTCGATGCAAGTAGAGTACCCACATATTTTTGAATAAATTTTGGAATTTTGATTCCTGTTTTATATATGCACCGAGGACAATGCCAAAATAAGGGGGAAGGAAATGTAATACCTCGGTTTTGAGCTTCCTATTAAATATTGTATTTTTTTTCAGTTATGAATGGCCAAAGTGCCTAAACAGTTATTAAGAGGCCAGTGTGCCTAGGAAATGTAATGTTTTGATCATTATTAATATAAAACACATCGATATTTGCTAGAAGGACAAGGAAAATAGTTATAGAGGGATATGATTCCACAAGAGAGGTGTCTTGAGGGGTTGAGTACTTATTTTATATTTTATTTACCCATTTGTGTTTTTAGTGGAGAATAATAGTTACATGAGCTTCTTGGGGGAAGATCATGGGGTTCCTTAATGCCAAGAAGTACATAAACCCATCCCTGGTCTATGGTTGGGGTTGGTTTTCATTTTTGGGGATTTTTGGTTCCTTCACACACTCTTATTCATTATCCATCGTGTTCACATTTCATTTATCTTATGTTCTCCACTAATCCCTTCACCTACGCATATCTTCTGATTCAAGAGCTCCTTGGGGGAAGGATAATGAATTCTTAAGAAAATCCATAGTTGTTGGCTATATAGACTGTTATTGTATTCAAAATAGGTTTAGTGCCTACATGCTTGTGATTCATTGGCCCATGTTTCATTTAACTCACAATTGTGAGTCCTGAGATTCCGAGCAGGGAGATTCTTGACCAGAAGCACTATATCCCTGCAAGAGATGGACACCCTGGGGGACTGTGTGGAAGAGAAGGGGGTCCATTCTCTTGGGTTGTGCAGACTAGGTAGAAGAGATTTCGTGTACTTTGGATTGTTGTAGGTGTTGAAATGCCTATCAGAGTTTGAGGGATGTTTGGCTTTGGAAACCAAGTGACACCTTGGAATCCATCCTTGTCTAGAACGTCCTTGGTCTGTAGCCAGCTGGTGTCTTGTTTTAAAAAAAAATAAGTGCTCCCTGCTATGGTTATTTACCTATGTATGATTTATTCCTTTGTGTGTTTATTTATCTTTGACTTTAATATTTAGAACATGCATGCTTGATGGTTATTGTTGTGCATGGCTTAGTTTAGGTTGTGGCATAAATATTTATTTCTGCATGCGGTTTTCATGTCTCTTAATTAACTTAGATGTGATTTAAATTCAGATAAATCATTGTGAACTCAGTCCCTAGACTATAGTGTGCCCCGCCTGCGGGTGGTTGGGTGTGTTACAGTAAGAATCAGTGGTGTAGCCCAACCTATGGGTGGTTGGGTATGTTACAACCGTGTTTTTCTTATAAACAACAACTACTTATTTTTCCTTATTCCCATATTGATTATAATGTTTACTACCTTTATAGTTACTCTCTTAATAAATTTGTTGATCATTTCAAAAATTCTTATTATAAAATTTATTTCCTTCTCATTTTTGTTCAAATTTATTACGATTTTTATCTTTCGAGTTATTTACATTATGATTTTTTATTTATTTTGTTCATAACTGAAATTATCCTTTCTCATTGCTTCTTCTAAAGCTCTTGGGTTATCGTATTCAATTTTTTCTTTATAAAGAAGAGGAAGACAACTTATAAAACATTGAATCTTTGGATTTTCATCAACAATGTAAGTCACATAATGAAAAAAACTTAAGAAATTACTACACAAAACCTTCATCATCATACTTCCGAGTTTTAAATCATAAAATTCCTTATATTTTTCCTCGTAATATTGTTTTGACTAGTATTTTATTTTAAAATATTTCTTAAAAGTTATCCAAGTTACATATCGTTATTTAATATGTTTTGCCTTTTTTATATCTTTCCACAAGATATAATCTTTCCAAATCAAATTATGTATTTCCATTTTAGCTTTTAATTCACTAGAATAATTATATATTTGGAAGTATTTCTTCATTCCTGAAAGCCATGCTTCAACTTCTTCTCCTAATTCAATTTCATCATTGAACACGGGGGGATTGATAGTTTTAAATTCGCTAGTAATTTCATATAAGACTCGTGTTTCTTTTTATTTTCCAACTACTTATTATTACTTCTTTCACTTGAATCTTCATTATCCAATTTCTCATTAGTAGATTCAATGTCACTATGTGAAGATGCTTGTTTTCTTACTTTTTGTTTGTGCACTTCGCTTCCAATTTTGTTAAATCCAAATTCCTTATTCTTAAGGTTTTCATTATCATTTAATTTGTTTAATAATACGTCACTTAATTATTCTTGTGGTTTTAGGATAAGTTTGTTATCATCCTTCACACTTTGTAATTGCACCTTAATATCTTTAACTGTTTGTAACATTTCTAACTAATTATCATTTCTAGTTTCATTTTGATTTACCCATATATTATCCTAGTTAAAATTTTCTTGTTCCACATTATCTTGATGTTTAGGATGAGAACCCCCTTCTCCTAACATCGAAACATTTGTCCTTCTCTGTATAGAAATACAACAAGAAATTTTTCCTTTCTCCTTGTATAGTAATAAGTGAGAAGAAAATTCATAAATTTTATTAGTCTACTTTGAAAAATAAAGATTAAGACTTCCTACTACTATGGTAATTTATATTTAATGTGTTTATTGTGTTGATATCTCTTAAGACACGTGTTGAAACCTTAGCCCATTTTGTCACAAACCCCATATTTTTTATTTTTTTTAAATAGTATAAAAATGATTTACATATATAGACATTTGTATGCTATACCTTAGGGTTCCTATTGATATTATAGGTTCATATTTATTGATCAAAATAACAAACCTATAAACCTATAGTCACTACTCTAATCTTTTATATTCACTCTTGATATTTAAAACCTTACAAACTTTATATCCATTTAACTAAACTTATTAACATTATAAATGCTTTCAATATACATTATAAGTATTTCAAATATCAATATATATCTTTAAAATAACATTATAAGTCTTTATGAAAACCTCGCATACTATAGAACTCTAGAAACGATTTAGGATATACAAATTAAATTTTCTCATACGAAAGTCGAACCCAAGTATCCTTTCATACTCTTATGACATATTATGTGTTAAATCAACACATCACTCATATTAAATTTACATATTGTATGATTTTAATGTTTCTTGTGATCAACGTCCATTGCAAAGGTAAAATGGAAGACATTTGGAAAAAATTTGGTGAAGTCTCATTGAGGTATTAAAGGAGGTAATATATGACATTATCTTAGTCATTGATTTTAAACAAGTGTTTCTCCGATAAGACACAACCTAGAGGAAGTACTGGATCTCGATTTCAACGATGGTTTCTGGATTCCTACGAGGTTGTCCGAAACCCTGAGGTTGTCATTTCTCAAGTCTTGTTTTCTCTGTAAGAAAACTACTTTTTTTCTGAGAAAGTGAGCTCTCTGTACGAGTTTTACGAAGGTATCTACTTTGTAAGATTTTTTTTGCGCGAGGAGTTACCATGTAAGATTACTCTACGCGAGGAGTCACCCTATAGGATTTCTCTGCGTGAGAAGTTACCCTGTGAGTTTTCTCTACGCATGGAGTTACTCTGTAGGAGTTATTTTTTAGTAGAGTTGTTCGTTCCTCGAAGGTTTTCCACCATGGGAAATGGTTTTCCATCCGGAGAAGACCAAACTATTCCTCTTCTGTAAGTACATTCATGTCATTTTTTTTTATCTTAACTCGTTACAATATGTTTCCTCTTTTTATATATTTTGTTTTTGTATATCTTGAGACTAATATCCAATCTCTTTTATAGGTATGTTTGAATATAATCACACACATTTTTATTTCATGAAGTACACCAGAGGTCATTCCCGCAGTGGTAAGTGTCGGTTTAGATTATGATGGTCGCAAAATTTTAATTTCTTCATTTTCCTCAAATTTATTCTAAGAGCTTCAACAAGCACTAACGGATTTTATTCATTGTTTTTATTTTGGGTCCAAACCATCTGGGCGTAACAACCCTATTTGAAAATGGAACCTCGTTGGTGTTATTATCTCATAATTAGGTATGTGTTTCTTACGGCTTAATCTCCAGGAGTCGAGTTGTGGTTTTCAAACTCATGATCTATACATGAGTTATTAATTTCCAAATATCAGATCTGGAATGGGTTGTAAATATATAATTAGTCTTTTAAATATTATGTTTTTCCCACAATTACGTTTCCAAGTTACGTCTGAACGAAGATATAATATTTATTTTGAGACTCGACTGAACTTTGAGAGCTCCGAAGCTATTTTTTCCTTGGGGCTACAATATTCACTGCAGATAGATTTTCATGGTATTTTTGTACCACTAAAATATAGGTTCTTCTAAGTTGAACAAATATTTATGGGTTTCATTTTTGCTTTTGGACTCTTAATAAGGATTTTGTTTTCTCTCTGTTTATCGTTTCACCTATATTTACCTGGTCACGTAACATTATTTTGTGAAATGAAATATCATTCTTATACTTACAGTATGTCTATAAATAAGAACCTATGTAATTTGTATTTACTAGTGTAATTGCATTTAAAGTAGCATGCAATCCTATTTTAATACGGTTTTTGTATTGTTTTCTTTAAGAATCTCTGCATCGATTTGTCTCTTATATACATATGATAATTACTCGTGTTTAATAAATATATGTCCCTATTTCTGTTGACTTCTATGAATTTAAAATGTAATTGTCTAAGTAAACAGAGGCGATATACGTATCTCTTTCTTTTTCTTTTGACTACTACGAATTTAAAATGTAATTTTCTATATGAACAGAAATAATAATTTAACCTATTGAGATCGGAAAGAAAAAATCCTATATATTTGCATATAAATGATATATAAACCACACAGTTAGATTCTTACTGTCTATATCCAACTCATAACTCTATTTTCTATTTCAACATTCCTACTAGAAACTTACAAATATATAGAAGTTGGGACCTGTATAGATTCGCAAATGAATGGGAAAAAAAATATTCAGGTCGTTGTTCCTCCCAATCTTAATCTAAAAAAGTAAAAACTACTTTCTCTTAATACCCCAAAGAACCACAAGGTTTAACACATTTAGATGCTATGGTATCTTTCCTAGTGATTGTCCTGCTCAATTCAGCTCAATTCATGTGAAGTATTTTTATTCACTTGCCTAGGACTTTTTGGTCATTAATGAGACACCTTCTCAACTCTAACTCTCACTTTAGTTTTGATCAGATTTCCTGGGAATATGCTCCTTGAACCATTTGAGTTTGACCCAAGTTCTCGCAACTTGCTCATTCATAAAATTCTACTTGTCATTCTTCCTTGTGGGTCAACAATCACTCTTTAACAACTACCTTTAGATTGTTATTTCCTTATTTTTATTAAATAAAAATTTAAAATGTCTTACAATTGTTTCAACCACCTTTGGTCAAACTTAAATAATTCAATAGTTTAAATTCACAATTAAAAATAAAGTCTTAATAAGGAAAAGTTGGGGATATTACACCCCCTCCTTCCCTCCTAATCTCTCTCTCTTTCTCTCTCCCCCTCCCTCTTACCGTCACACCCTCCCTCTCTCTCTCTCTCTCTCTCTCTCCCCTTGTTGTTAGTCTCACTGTAAATGTCTCTCTCTTCCCCTCTTTATCACTTTCTCATTCTACCTCCCCTTCTCTCTCTCTCCATCTCACTCTCAACCTATCTTCTCCTCTTCATGTATCTCTCCCTACCTCCCCCTCTCACACTCACATATTCTCTCTCTACTCCCCCCCTCCCTCTATATCCCCCCATCCCTCACACTATCTCTCCTCCCTTTCTCTCCTACATCTACCATCTCTTTCTCTCTCTCTCATTATTTTTAGTATCACTCTCATTGTATCCCCCTCCCTCTCTCTCCGATACTCTCCCCCCATTTCTCTCTTTATATCTTTCTACCCCCCCTTCCCTATATATCCTCCCTTCCTCTAGCAATTAGTCCCACTCTCTCTCGACCCCCTCCTCCTTCCCTCTCTCTCTACCTCTTAATCCCTAAATAGTGGCACATTACCTCTTAATTGGGGAATATTACATTAGTAATAATATTTTATTTATGTCGACTTGGGTCCATTAGTTGTAATTGTACCTCTTAGTCTCCTATATATACCAAGGAGACATTTTCATTTGGAATCATCTTGTACTTAGACATTTATGTGGTGTATATGGAGGTTTCCTCCTCCAAGAGGCTTATTCTCTGAAATTATTTATTTTTCAAGGCATTGAGTACTCATTCTGAGTTTTTTCTATTCTATATTGATATTTGGTTCTTAACATATGGTATCAGAGCTCAAGGTCTTGGGGTTTTTCTACTATATCTGAGACACCTTGGAATTTTTGCTAGAAATTGTTTTCTACTTCAGAAAGAACTCCTTGGAGGATATTTATTAGACAAATCAAGTTACGTTGGGATACAATTTTAGCTCCAGGGGCCGTATAATTTAACCTGTGTAAGATAGGGTTTTGGAATCATCTTGAATTGAGTCATCGTGAAATTTTCACTATAAAACATTTTCTGTAACGTTTTCAAATGTTGAAATCTGGATGTTATTCATAGAACTTATTACAACATGTGTGATAACAATTTCAACTTCTGGTTCATCTTGCATTTGTATATACACCCTATGGAAGGTAGGGTATCTGACTAGTCCTATTGACTAGTCTCAATAAGGTGTTCCGGGTAAAACAATTATAATTTATTTTTAGAGTATTCAAATTGAGTGATACTAGTTTCATTGGATAGTGGAGATTCCATAGTATCTCTTGTATTATTTTCATAATTTTATATCAATTTTTTTGTGCGGGGCATGCTATACAAGTGAGGTCTCCTGGAAAGGATAAAAATCAACAAATTGTGGGGAAGTTATGGTAAATTCCACTTGGCATATCCAATTTTGATCAAACCTGTGGAATTGCAGAGAAGAAATATTAGAGAACTACAAAAAAGAAAGTTTCATAACTAGAATGGTCGAAACTTTGGAGATGCAACAAAAGAAAGATTTTGTAGCACAACCACCTCAAAATCAATGTTTAAAAGTGATACTTGGCCAACATGCCACCAAAAAAGGGAACTTATACACCAAATAAGCCTCCAGATAGTCCTACTTGGACTCTTGATGAAGGTGAAGAAATGTGTAGGGAGATCAATTAATTACAAAAGAAGACAGTGACAAAATATGAACTACAAGGGATGATGGATTTAACGAAAGCTAAATTGGATGAAATGATGGATACTAAGATGGATGTTTTAAAAAGGGATACTATGGAAGGATTGAAAAAATTCCTAATAAAGAGGACACCTGAAAGTGAAAATGTATCCCATGAAATTCATGATGAGGACACAAGGAACATGAATCAAGAATGGAGAAACTCCAACTTTGGGTTGAAGATCAACCATGTTCCTAAGATCGATATGAGGAAGATTAATGGCAAGGACCCAATCACATGGATACCTCAGATGGAGAAATTCTTTGATCTACATAATGTGCCACATACACAAAAGGTACAAATTGCTTCTTTATATTTAGAACCCAATCAATTTGTATGGTATCGATGGCTTTGTTCCTGCAAATCACTCGTCACTTGGACAATTTTCATGGAAGAAATGATATCACACTATGAGGATACAATGAGTAATATATTCTTTAGCCAATTGATAAATTTCAAGAAAAAGGGTTCACTTACAGAGCACATTGATAACTTCTAAATATTGAATATAAAGGTAACAAATATTCCAGATGAGCACTTGATTGATGTATTCATAAACAGTTTAAAGGATAACGTTCAACATGAGGTTCGCCTTTTGCAACCCAAATCATTGGAGAATGCATTTAGTGTGGCAAGAAATGATGAAAGTAAAAATATGGATATGGCTACTAGAAGGACCAATCCTAACATCTATCCAGAGAATACTGTTGCTTCTTCTAAAACACATCAACCTATAAGGTTGACACCTCAACAATTGGAGGAAAGAAAAGAAAAAGTTGTATGCTTTAATTGTGACAACAAGTATAGTAAGGGACATAAGTGTAGTGAGAAAAAATTATTCTACATAGATTTTGAAGAGGAAGAAGAAGAATAACAAGAACAAGAACAAGAACCATCTCAAGATGAAAACGTAGAGGCAATTTCTTCTCAAGAGTTGAAACCCATGATATCGCGTAATGCATTGGCTGGAATTATCACTCCTCAAACCCTCAAGATCGAAGGATATATCAAAAAGAAAAAGGTAATAGTCATAATTGATTATGGTAGTACTCATAATTTCATTCACTATAAATTAGCCAAAGATCTCAATTTCTTTGTATATCCAACACCATAATTTCAGGTAATGATTGCATATGGAGGAACTATCAATTTCTTAGGAAAATGAAATAAGATCAATCTTATTATGGGGGAATATGTAATGAACAGTCCAATGATTGATATACCCATGGGTGGTGCTGATGGCATACTAGGAATCCAATGGTTACAATAATTAGGAACAATGGATTTTAATTTTCAAGAACGTTTCATGAAATTTTCATTGGAAGGAAAATGAATTGAATTAAGAGGTATCACAAGAAAACCGAGTAAGGTGATAAGCTCTAATGGCATGAAAAAATTATTGAAAAAGGGGCATCGAGGTGTTATTGCAAAACTATGCTCACTAGATGTTCAAACATCTAACCCATCTATTCCTCTAGAACTCCAGGGGATCATTGATAAGAATTCCAAAGTATTTGAAGATATTCCCAAAGGTCTTCCACCCACTCGAAATCATGATCATGATAGTCACCTAATTCCCGGGAGTGTTCCTCCTAACATCAGGCTGTACAGATACCCTTATGCCCAAAAGAGTGAAATTGAGAGTATGGTTGAAGAAGAGTTGGAGGATGGCATTATTAGACCTAGAAAAAGTTATTACTCTGCATCAGTGGTAATGGTTTTCAATAAATATGGCTCATGGCGTATGTGTCCATATTATAGAGAGCTTAACAAGATCACTATTAAATATAAGTTTCCCATTCTTGTCATTGATGAATTGTTAGATGAACTACATGGAGAAATCTATTTCAAAAAGTTTGATCTACATTCAGGGTATCATCAAATTAGAATGAAGGAAGAAGATATCCCAAAAACAACATTCCAAACTCGTGAAGGCGATTATGAATTTTTGTTCATGCCTTTTGGCCTTACAAATGCACCTTCCACATTCCAAGGGTTGATGAATTCCATTTTCAATCCCTTCCTTTGAAAATTTGTGTTAGTATTTTTTTATGATATACTAATCTATAGCAAGTCTTGGGAGGATCATGTGAGACATGTTGACAAGGTGATACAACTACTAAAGGATCAACAACTATATGCCAAACTGTCCAAATGTTTCTTTGGGGTGAAGGAGGTAGAGTATTTGGGTCATATTGTATCTCATGAAGGTGTCAAGGTATAACCTAAAAAGATTAAGGCCATGATGGATTGGACGATTCCCAAAACATTGAAGAATCTTAGAGGATTTTTGGGTTTGACAGGTTACTACTGCAAGTTTGTTCAAAACAATGGGAGAATAACATCACCTTTAATGACACTAACTAAGAAGGATGCATTTTCATGGACTGCAGAGGAAAATAAACATTTGGAACAACTTAAAGAGGTGATGTATAAAGTTCTTCTATTAACGATACCAGACTTCATGAAAACCTTTATTGTGGAATGTGATTCCTTGGGAAATGGCATTAGTGCTGACTTAATGCATGAAGGAAGGCCCCCAGATTTTGAAAGTCATCCACTAAAGGGAAAGGACTTACACAAACCCATTTATGAGAAGGAAATAATGGAGATACTACATGCATTGAAGAAATGTCGCCCTTACCTAATAGGTAGGCACTTCAAGGTCAAAACAAATCACGACAGTCTTAAATAATTCTTGGAACAAAGACTATCTTTAGAAGAACAACAAAAATGGGTGACCAAGATATTGAGTTATGATTTTTAAATCATCTATAAAAAATGGAAGAAAATTGTTGTGGTAGATGCACTATCAAGAAAGGATGAATATGTTGAGGCCTTTCTCTATGCTATATGGATCATCCAACCCGATTGGATAATAGAAGCGAGGGATGAATGGAAGAATGATGAAAATGTGTGGACTCTCATTCAAAGGTTACAACAGGATTCCAGCTCATCAGATACATTTACATGGAAAAATGATTCACTATGATACAAAGATCGCTTATATTTATGTAAGAAATCCCAACTCAAACAAAATGTACTATTGGAATTTCACACCTCTCCTGTAGGAGGGCACTCGGAATTTTTGAAAACCTACCATAGGGTCAAGAAGGATTTTTTTGGGGATGGCATTAAAACTGATGTTCAAAGGTTTATAGCAGAATGCTTGGTTTTCCAACAAAATAAGCTTGAAACAATTAAGACCTCGAGTATTTTACAACCATTAGCCATCCAAATCTAGCATTGGGAGGAGGTTTCCATGGATTTGATCATAGGTTTACTGAAGTCTAAAGGAAAGAGTGTCATCATGGTGATTGTTTATAGAATGACCAAGTATGCACACTTTTTTGCACTCTCTCATCCCTTCAAATCTAGTACAGTTTCCACTTCATTCATAGAGACAATTCAAAAACTACATGGAATCCCAAATATTATTGTAAGTGACAATCGAGATCCTCTCTTCACTGGAAATTTTTGCACAATTGTTTTTCTTGTTTGGGTACTCAATTGGCTCATAGCTCATCCTATCATCCTCAATCTGATGGACAAAATGAGATAGTGAAAAAATGTCTGGAAGGTTATCTTCGTTGCTTTGTCTCTGATAAACAAACACAATGGTTCAAATGGTTACGGTTGGCAGAATGGTGGTATAACAATTCCTTTCATACTGCAACAAAAATGACTCCATTTATGGCACTCTATGGATACAACCCTCCTTCCATCATTTATTCTCTAAAATAAAAATCTAAGGTTCAAATAGTGTAAGATCACTTCAAACATCGACAACAAGTTCTTGAAATCTTAAAGGACAACATGACCATGGCACATAATCGCATGAAACAACAAGCAGATCAACATCGTAGTGAAAGAATTTTTGAAGTAGGGGATTTGGTGTTTTTAAGAATACAAACATACAAACAGATGTCCCTCAAGCAAGACAAGAAGGATAATAAATTATCACCAAAGTACTATGGTGCTTATAAGGTGTTGAAAAATATTGGTACTATGGCATACAAATTGGAGTTGCATGCATCCTCACGAGTACACCCAGTTTTCCATGTTTCATGCTTAAATAAGGTTATAGGTGAAAATATCCCAATTCAAACTATATTGTTAGAACTTGTCAAGGAAGGAAAAATCATATTGGATCCTGAAGCCATCACTGACACAAGAATTCACAAGTTGAGGAATATATCCATTTCATAGTATCTCATTAAGTGGAGGAAAATTCTTGCTGAAGATTCCACTTGTGAATATGATTATTTTATAAAGAAGCATCCAAAATTACTCAAGCGTTGCAGACAACACTTTTCTGTAGGGGAGGGGCATGTTAAGCCCTAAATAGTGGCACATAACCCCTTAATTAGGGAATATTACATTAGTAATGTTATTTTATTTATGTCGGCTTGGGTCCATTAGTTGTAATTGTACCTCGTAGTCTCCTATATATACCAAGGAGACATTTTCATTTGGAATCATCTTGTACTTGGAAATTTATGTGGTGTATAAGGAGTTTCCCCCCTCAAAGAGGATAATTATCTGGAATTATCTCTTTTTCAAGGCATTGAGTACTTATTCTGAGTTTTTTCTACACTATATTGATATTTGGTTCTTAATACTCCCTGTCCCTCTCTCTCCTCTACTGTGTCCACATTTCTCTATTTATATCTCT
>JZKD02S0522983.1:443103-477641 GCA_000966675.3 Picea glauca
TTTCCTTCATCCATGAAAGTTCATAATCTGTTTCATGTGTCTTTATTAAAAAAGTGTGTGCTAGATCATAACCATGTGATTGATTGGACTATGATCTAGGTGGAGCATGAAGGGGCCTTTCGGGTGGAGTTGATGTTCATCCTGGACCAAAAAGTCACAGTGCTCAAGAACCGAGCCATCAATCTGGTAAAGGTCCAATGGACCTACTATGGTCCTGAAGACTTCACGTGTGAGAATGAAGTGGCTACTATCTCTCCCCCTATTACTCTCTCTCTCTCTCTCTCTCTCTCTCTCTCTCTACTTTCTCTCTTTATCTCCCTATCCCTCCCTCTCACACACTCAATCACTCATTGTCCAAGCCCCCTCTCTTTCTTTCTCTCCCCAACCTCTCACACTCAAAAATTCTCTCTCTATCCCCCTCCTCCATCTATCTCTCCCCCTCATTCCCACTATATATCCTCTCATTATCTCCTACATCTACCACCTATTTATCTATCTCCTTGTTCTTATTCTCACTCTCACTATATCCCCCTCCCTCTCTCTCATATACTCTCCCCCAATTTCTTTCTTTATATATATCTACCCCCATTCCCTCTATCTTCTCCCTTCATATCACACTCAATATCTCTCTCTCTCTCTACCCCATCTTCCCTCCCTCTCTCTTCATCTCCCCCTTGTCCCTCCTTCCCTCTCTCTGTCTACCATCACCCATACCCCCTAGCTCCATCTAATCCTACACATAACCTTTACTCTAACCTTAACCACATCAACACCCAATACTTAAGTGCAATATCACTATACCTCTTATTTTATAATGATATTTTATGGATATGAACGTTCACCTACGGTTTAATTATGATTTCATATGGTTTAATGATGATTATTCTACGTTGATTTTTCTTTTTTATTTTAATATAACCATAATATTTTAGTGGATTCGATATTATTTATTCATAATAAATGTTTGAACCCCTCTCTATATTCCCCCTCTTTGACTCTCTCCCTCTCTCTCTCTCTCTCCATCCATCTATTTCTCTCCATCATCCCTCCCTCTCTTTCCCTGCACCCCCCCCCGCTCTCTCCCCCCTTCTAGGTCTCCTCCTCCTCTCTCTTTGTCTCTCTCCCCCTTTCGCTTCCCCTTTGTCCCTCCCTCCAACTATCTCTATGCTCTTTCTCTCCTACATCTACCCCTTCTTTTTCTCTCTCCTTGTTGTTAGTCTCAATATCACTCTCTCTCCAACCTCTCTCTCTCTCTCTACTCCCCTATTGTTCTTTCTCTCCCACCCTGTCACACTCTCAAACAATCCATATCTACCCCTTTCTCTATTTACCTATTACATCTAACCCTCGCTCTCTCGCTTCATGTATCCCCCTCCCTCTCTCTCCTCAACTCTCCCCACCCTACACTCTTTTCACCTATCTAACCCCCCTTCCTCTCACTCTCTCACTTTATAGCTCCCCTCTCTCTCTCTCTCTATCCCTCACTCTCTTTTTCCTCCCCTCTCCCCCTCTCACACTCGATTTCTTCTCTCTCTCCAAGCTGCCTCCCTACATCAGAAAGAAAGAAATGGACTTGACCTAGACATGTCAAGATATATACCTAAACCTAGACATAACAAGACCTAGACATGGAAATACCCAATGAATGACATAGCCCTATATGATCACCACGACATAGACCTAGACTGTGACCTACACTACGAAAAAGAGCTAGAGCTAGATTTATATGATGACCTAGAGATTAACATAGGCCATGACCTAGATCCCCTAGCTCCATCTAATCCTAGAAATAACTTATACTCAACCCTTAACCCTCTCTACGCTTGAGCTATGATTGCACTATGCATATACCTTTATTACAACCCTTGCACCCACATCACTCACATCACCCACATCTTGGCTCTCTAGTCATTCCTTTATCCTTGAAAAAACTTTCTATCCTAACACCTTAGGTCTTAGTTGTCCCCATACCCCTATACATGTTTATTCATAAATATGTTTGGTTTATATTAAATGCTATATTTTTTGCATTAAGAGTACATACATGCTCATGTGACTCGATAGAGTTGTAGTTGTTGCTCATTTATGCTCATTAGGAACATGCACACATTCCTAGAAAACACATGTGATATAGTGCACATGCATTCTAGGAACACGTGCATGTTTCTGTTGGGAATTGTTTGGTGCCAAGCACACTCCACTACTTCATCTATCTCAAGAATGAAAAATAAATTGTGACATCTTCACAAAAAAATAGCACGCACATACAAGGTTTTCGTATTTTAGTCTTATTGTTTGAGTCAAAGATAGTTTTTTTATTTCCAGACCATTGTACAAAAAATTCGAAGAAAAGTTGGTCAAACTAGAATTCGAATTGTTGTTTTTATCTTCTTGTTTCTTCTTGGAATTGGAAGACAAATTTGTCCAATCGAAATTTTTATTTTTTTCTTCTCATATCTTGTTATAATTGGGAAACAAAATTTTCTAATTGAAATTGTTGTTTTAGTATTCTTGTGTCTCCTTGGAATTGGAAGAAAAAATTGTCCAATTGAAATTGTTAGTTGTGTAATACCAAGAAAAATTTATCCAATTGGAATTGGAATTGGAATTGGAATTATTACCTATGTCTTCTTTTGAAATACAAAGAAAAATTTCTCTATTTGGAATTGGAATTGTTAGTTGTACATTATTACATAATACAAAGAAAAATCTGTGGTTCGGTGTTTGGAATCCATTTCTTCTCTTTAAAAATGGGGAACAGATGAATTCGAGAAATAAAGTGCTAGATAAAATAGAAATTGGTCGAAAAGGTAGAATAAGAAAGATAAAAGGAAAAGTTACGTATGTCAAAGTGTAGGCTTTCAGAAGAGGGAAATCCAATTTCTATTGGAATAGATGTCGTTGTAGTTTCCCCTCCATCACCAGAAGAAAAGTACAATGGTTCATTAGAGATAAATCCATTCGATATCTCATCAAGACAAATTGTTGTGGATCACTAACTGATGGAGGATTTGCTTGGAGTTGATTACACAATGGATGAAATTAAAGAAATTGGTGTAAAACATTGTGGTGAGGAAGTTTTTTTGGTTCAATATCTTCTTGAACAATCAAATGTTCCAAAACCTAGTCAATCCCATGTCCACTATGCTCCAATATTTGATCCACTATTGATTGAAGGGAAAATAACTACAACATTGTTAACTCCACAATAGGGAGGTCAAGAGTGCTAGAATAGGGGTTCATCATCCCTACCTAGATTGAGAACAATGCGATGAATAACACCTAAATGCATTTATGTCGATGAAATTCATTTAGAATCACTTGAAGTTAAGTTATCTAACCGTACTATTCATTATCACTCTTAGAAAATCATTAAAGAATATTTTGAACCAAAATCCAATGCTGCTAAATGTTAATTATTTTTAGCTTTCTTAAAACCTAGAAGTTTGACAATTGTTAGGAGAATTTTAGGCATTAACATACTCAAAAGTGTAGAAACAAGTCATCATATTGTTAGAAACCTTGTATATTATTTTGAAATAATTGGTAAGAAATCTCATTCTAAATACCGAAATGCATCTCGATGTGTCTTGTCACAATCAATTGTTAGCAAAATCATAAGAAAACATCATTTGCTACAACAAACCTTTCACCTCTTGAAATGCAATGTCAAAACCATTAGAAATTATTCTCATAGATGATATAGCCTTGACACAGGTGTCTCAACATATTTTTGGGCCTTCACTGGTAAGCTACCTCATTCTGACATGAAGTTAATTAGAGTAGTTAAGGGATTAGTTAAAAAAATTTCGCATGAGAACACTAGGCCTTCTTCCAACAAAAAATATGTACTAAAATTAAGAAGTGGATATAGGGACCATGAACCCCATACTAAAAACATTATTTACATTACTCATATGAAATTTGATGCAGGAGCATCTCCAACACATCAAGCGAGCCAGCGTGGAAGCGGAGGACAGCTAGACAAGCCAGCACAAATTTTGAAAAGAATACTTTGGAATTGTGCACGATCTTAAATGAAGTCATTTAAGAAGAGGAAACTTTGTATATTGTAATGGACCTTGAGCGGACAGCTCTCGTCCTTTAGTAGATAGGAGGCATTTAATATAGTTAATGCAGGTTGATAGGATTTTAATTATAGATTTGATAGCTTTAGAGCGCAAGAGGGAAACGGGATATAGACACCTCATTGTTCATTCTAACAGAAGCCTGAGCATAGAAGAAATAAAAGAGCATAGGAGAAGAGAGAGAACTGTGTAAATACACCCATGTACATACATTTGAATGAATAGAAGAATTCTGATTCAAATCCATGGTTTTGTGTCTAATTCTCTGTGTATTGATGTTATGCTCAATTGAATGTTTGCCTCCTGGTTATACATTTTCTTTTATATGCTGTGTATATGATTTCATGGTTGATTTGAAGTCTGAGAGGGAGATGAAATGAGTTTCAATTGTTTTTCTATTTGAGCCAGAGAATTCCTACAAGGAGTGCAGTCGAATTGTCCACAAGGAGTGCATTGACAGAAGGGTTCAAATAGAGATATCTTTTTCTCTCATTTCCTCAGAGATGCAGTTGGGCACATGAGTCATGCAACGAGTTCGCGGGCTAGGTAAAAGTGTCAGGGTTGCGAACCTGAGTGAGTCTCTGAAGGATTACTATTGCAAGTGTGCACAGGGTCAAAGAATCCAACACTTAGACGGAGTTGAAGGGTTGTTGCAAGGAGTGCGCGCAAGGGAGTTTCCTGGAGGAATCGAAAGTCGTGGAAATCTCAGGAGGAATAGGTCATTGAATTCGTCGAAGGATTTCACAGATAAGTTGTGATTGAAGTATTCAAGAAGGCGTGCAAGTTTGCGCACAAGTGAACAAGTCTTCGTGGAGGAAGTACTTGATTCATTTCACAGGAATCGCCAAGCCAAGGATGGATGGTCGGTATTCTCCGAGGAGAATCCGGGAATCACCGTGAGCCATTAGATCTTTGAGAGTTGCAGGGGAATATATCACCGGTATTCCCAGAAGATATAAAGCTTAGGAGGGACGGAGCCATTGATCAGGATCACGAGGTTCGTTGGATTCACACTCATATCGTGAATCGGAGTTTCGTGAGTCGAAGCTCCAAATTATTGCAACAAGAATCGCAATATCACGATACGTGATATCTCGACAGTCAAACGACAGTGTGTGGGCCACAGCAGAATCATCAAGTGGAGGACAAGTGGCATAAGTCATTGGGGTTTCGTAGCGAGAAGTGCCGAGATATTAGCATCAGGATTCACGATCCCGCGAAGTCCGAAGTCCCGATAGAGGGGACGGGAAGTGGGAAAGTCAACTCACATGTGTGTGTCAGAGTTTCGGCGTATCAGGTATCAAGAGTTTTCCGAGTCAGGACCTTAGGTTTTGATGATCTTAAGGACATGTACGCAAGTGATGTAAATTTTGTAGAAGCGTATGAAGCAGCTGAGAATCCAGTTATCAGAGACAGAAGCCCTTGGATAGACTATATGATCCAGTAAGGATTGATGTTCATAGGCAATCAACTTTGTATTCCAAAATGCTCCATGAGGGAGAACTTGATGAAGGAGAAACACAGTGGTGGATTAACAGGACATTTTGGCCATGACAAAACATTTGCGAAGTTGAGCGAGTCATACTTTTGGGCAGGGATGTGAGAAGATGTCAAGAGATTCATTGACATATGTCAAATTTGCCAACATTCAAAGGGGAGGAAGTAGAATGCAGGTTTTTATTATCCATTGCCCATACCAGAGAGGCCATGGGATGCGATAAGAATGGATTTCATATTGGGATTGCCAAGGACACAAAGAGGATTTGATTCAGTATTTGTGGTAGTGGATAGGTTTTCAAAGATGTCACATTTTATCCCATGCTAGAAAACCAGCGATGCGACTCACATCGCAAAGTTGTTCTTCAAAGAGGTCGTTCGACTTCATGGGTTTCCAAAAAGCATAGTTTCAGAAAGAGACACAAAATTCATAGGGAATTTTTGGAAGAACTTATGGAAGAAGATGGGAACTAATTTGATGTTTAGTTCAGCTTATCATTCTTAGACGGATGAACAAACAAAAGTGCTCAACATAAGTCTGGGAGACTTGCTGAGAATCTTGGTGACAGAGCACCACAACAGTTGGGACAATATATTACCACAGTCAGAGTTTGCATACAATGACTCAGTAAATAGAAGTATAGGCCAGATTCCATTTTAGGTTGTCTATGGGATGCAGCCTAGAGGAGTTTCTGAACTGAGGAATTCAGAACAGACTGCTACTAGAAGCGCAAGAGCTGAAGAGTTCGTTGAGGCGATGAAAGAACTACACAACTAGGTGAAGGAGCGACTGCTGAAATCAAGCCAGGAATATAAGCGCAGAGTCGATCAGTGAAAGAGGCAACTTAAGTTTGAAGTTGGTGATCTAGTTCTGGCACATTTAAGGAAGGAAAGGTTCCTGAGAGGAACACACAATAAATTGAAAATGAAGAAAATCGGACCATGTAAGGTCTCGAGAAAATTGGGCGAAAATGCTTATGAAATGGATTTGCCGGATGGGATCGGAATATCTCTGATATTCAATGTCACAGATTTATACCCATACAGGGCTAGAGAAGAAGAAACTGGAACTGAGAAACGAGTGATCCAATGGATGAAACAATTGCCAGTTGCAGAGAAGCCGCAGATGGAATGCATACTGGACAAGAGAGTGGGTAAGAAGACCAGGAGGAAATAATACTATGAGTATCTGGTCAAATGGAAGGACCATCCAGTGGAAGATGCCACCTGGGAGAATGAAGCAGAAATACAGAAGCATGGATAGACTGTGTAGGAGCTCGTGGACAGGATCCCATTAAATTTTTCAAGCGAAGGAGTATGATGCAGGAGCATCGCCAACACATCAAGCGAGCCAGCACAGAAGCGGAGGAAAACTGGACAAGCCAACACAAATTTTGAAAAGAATGCTTTGGAATTATGCACGATCTTAAATGAAGTCATTTAAGAAGAGGAACCTTTCTATATTGTAATGGACCTTGAGAGGATATCTCTCGTTCTTTAGTAGATAGGAGGCATTCAATATCGTTAATGTAGGTTGATAGGATTTTAATTCTAGATTTGATAGATTTAGAGCTCAAGAGAGAAACGAGATATAGACACCTCATTGCTCATTGTAACAGAAGCCTGAGCATAGAAGAAAAAAAAGAACATAGGAGAAGATAGAGAACTGTGTAAAGACACCCATGTACAGACATTTGAATGAATAGAAGAATTCTGATTCAAATCCATGGTTTTGTGTCTGATTCTCTGTGTATTGATGTTATGCTCAATTGAATGTTTGCCTCCTGGTTATACATTTGCTTCTATATGCTGTGTATATGATTTCATGGTTGATTTGAAGTCTGAGAGGGAGATGAAATGAGTTTCAATTGTTTCTCTATTTGAGCCAGATAATTTCTGCAAGGAGTGCAGTCGAATTGTCCGCAAGGAGTGCATTGACAGAAGGGTTCAAATAGAGATAGCTTCTGTTCTCATTTCCTTAGAGGTGCAGTTGGGAACAGGAGTCGTGCAAGGAGTGCACAGTCTAGGTAAAAGTCTCAAGGCTGCGAACCTGAGTGATTCTTTGAAGGATTACTGTTGCAAGTGTGTGCAGGGTCGAAGACTCCAATACTTAGACAGAGTTGAAGGGTTGCTACAAGGAGTGTGTGCAAGGGAGTTTCCTGGATGACTCGAAAGTCATGGGAAAGCTCAGGAGGAATAGGTCCTTGAATTCATTGAAGGATTTCACATAGAAGTTGCAATTGAAGTATTCAAGCAAGCGTGCAAGTTTGCACACAGGTGAACAAGTATTCGTGGAGTAAGTACTTGATTCATTTCGCAGGAATTGCCAAGCTAAGGACGGACAATCGGTGTTCTCCGAGGAGAATCCGTGAATCACCGTGAGCCGTTAGATCTTGGAGAGATGTAGGGGAAGATACCACTGGTATTCCTGGAAGATATAAATCTCAAGAGGGACGGATTCGTTGATCAAGATCACGAGGGTCGTTGGATTCACACGCATATCGTGAATCGAGGTTTCGTGAGTCGAAGCTCCAAATTATTGAAACAAGAATCGCGATATCGTGATACATGATATCCCGATACGCGATATCCTGATAGCCAAAGGACAGTGTGTGGGCCACAGTGGAATCAACGAGTGGAGGACAAGTGGCATAAGTCATCGGGGTTTTGCAACGAGAAGTGTCGAGATATTAGCATCAGGATTCACGATCCCGCGAAGTCCGAAGTCCTGATAGAGGGGACGGGAAGTGGGAAGTCCACTCACACATGTGCATTGGAGTTTCGGCATATCGGGTATCAGGAGTTGGTAAGAAAAGTTTTTTTGCATCGCGAGAAGCGAAATCGCGATAGGAGAAAATACCGATAGAGGGAAGAGAAAAGTCAGTGTTGATTGGTCGTCGGGTCTCGGGGTTACGAGAGCCCAGTGATCGACCATTAAACTCACGAAGTCGCGAGCTCCGATTCCCCGATAAGTAAAAAGAGGGGAAATCACAAGAAGTGTTCTGTGGGTGCGTATTTCCTGACAGGGAAATAGAGGAGCTATTCAAGAGTTCTTCGGGCCAAGAAGAAGAAGAAGATATTGTGTGTGCATGCCAACCTTCCGACCTGCGGGTGGTGAAGGGCTGCATTGCTATCAAAATTGTATGAGAGATTCAAAACAATACATAGTGCACTTAGATTGGGCCAATGATCTTTCCATAAATGAAACCCTTGCTATGTTCAAATAAAGAAAATTTGTAACACATGTTGTTGTAGATATCACATTGAGTAAGGTTATTATTATCACACACACACACACACACACACACACACACACACACATTTTTGTTTTGCATAAAACCCTTTTTAACAAATTCTCATTTATATTTTCATCGTTGTCGTCTAGAGACTTTATTCATGGTATCTTGTGTACAAGTTCAAAGGGTTTTACATTTTATAAAAAAAAATGATTAGATGGGATATTCCCTAGGTGCAGTGGAATGACATTACTGAGAAAGTACATCCATGTAAGAAATGAGTATGAATTGGGGAAGAAGGTGGTTACCTTGCAAAGATTTAAATATGTCAAAAATGTTATTGATGGAGGATAGGAAAGAAAAATGATAAAATTGGTTACTTCCCTAGTACGATTTTGTGAATTCATGGAGGAATTTTTCAAAAAGAAAAAACATTATGTTCAACATGTCCATGTGGCTCGATGGTAGGACAAGCATTTTAGAATATGCATAAATACATTACATGTTGGTACTGTGTTTTCAATGGATGATGTTTCTAAGAACTAGACCCTTCAATCAAAAAATGATATTCAAAGGAAATATTATCACTTAGAGTATGTCACCATAATGGTCCATATCACAGACAGGCATGGACCAGATAGTAATGAAAAAAAAATTTATATTGAAAGAGTATCACTTCTACATAAGCAATTATCGATGCCATGACTTAGCCTACATACAATTTTTTTTTAGTTTTTCTACAATCACCTTAAGGAGAAGAACATACATATGGATCAAAATTGGATTTGTTTAGACGGTTCCATAAGCCAGTTCAAAAATGCTAGTGTAAGTTGCACAAAAAACTAAAGGTACAACACATTTTGAACTATTTTGAGTCTTGGAATGGGGAAGGGGAGCATGATGGAGGAGGTGCAAGCATAAAAAGAGAATTACATAGGAAATAAATGAACTTCACAACTACTTTCCTCATTCAAGATGAAAAATCCATTGTTGAACGATGTTCTTTAGTAACGGGAGTGGGAACATGAGCTCGTGAAGACCAATCAAACAAGAAAGGACATGCACATAGATATTTTTGGGAGGTGTTTGATGTATATCTATCACAATGGTATCAATGAAAAATAATACATTGCACTTTTGGATTCCATTCAGTTAGAACTTCAAAAAATGCAATAGTTGAAACATGGATGAGAAAACTCTCTTTCTTCTATGGTCCATGTAGTAGTAATGAATGGGATGATTGTGAATCAACATACTAGGTTTATAGTCTTGATATTTTGGTAGTTTTGGGAGGTATTAACCTCCAAGTGTAACCTTTTTACTTAGAATAGAATATTCTGGGAGTAAGAGAACACTTAAACATATGTGTGAAAAACATAGAATAGAAGTCATCCCAAGGAGATTATTATTAATGTATTCAAAGGATCCAGAGAGAGAAGTCAACCCTAGTCACTTGGACAAACAAATATAAATAGGGAGGTTCCTAGATCATTTGGATACTTTCACTCACTCACTCATCTAGTGCGCAAGTCTAAGGAGTTGCAACTATAGTAGAAGGAGGCACAAGTATGAAGAGAGAAGTGCAACAATTGTCATGGAGTATTCTCAATATTCCTGGTATCTCTCTTATGCACTTCTCTTGGTAATGGTACGCTTCCATTAGTATAGGTAAATCCTTTTGGTATTATATTTCTACTACAACAATGGTGTTTCTAGTAAGGGTTTATATGTTGGTTCTAGTGTGGACTTGCCATAATCATTCTATCTAAGAAAAGGTTATTGTGCTTGGGGGTGGCATATGTGAATTCCAATAATTGGGTGACAATGATGTGATATTGTCTATGGTTAAACGAGCATACCAAAATTTTAACAGATAGATGGGATCATGTATCACTTCCCATTGGTAAACATATAACTATGTAATTATCCTAGTTGGAGACAAACCAATCAAGTATTTCAAATTGTTGGATCCTTCTATTACTTTTTGAATAACTAGCATCAATGTTTTATTATTTGGTCAGTTTGTCATTTTGTCACTCCATTTTTTGTAGGGAACATATATGTAGTGGTTTCCCCATGGATTAACAATGAAGGAGAGGAATACCATACCATACCATACCATACCATGGCAAGGCAAGTCAAGGCATACCATACCATACCATACCAATGCAAGGTAAGGCAAGGAATACCATACCATACCATGCCATGGCTTGGAAAGTCATATCATACCATAGCATACCATACCATGGATTGGAAAGTCATATCAGACCATAGCATACCATACCATGGCAAGGAAAATCAAGGCATGCCAAACCATACCATGGAAAGACAAGGCAAGGAAAGGAATATGATACCATACCATACCATACATACCAAGGTTTGGCAAGGAAATGCAAGGCATACCATACCATACCATACCATACCATGGTAAGGAAAGGCAAGGCATATCATACCATACCATACTATACCATCGCTTGGCAAGCCAAGGAAAGGAAAGGCATACCATACCATACCATACCATACCATACCATACCATACCATACCAAGGCAAGGTATAGCATAGCATACCATACCATATGAAAGGAAAGTCAAGGAAAGGTAAGGCATGCAAAGGCAAGACATGGAATTCAAAGGCATGAAAAGGCAAGGAATGGTATGGCATGGAATGGATTGGCAAGGCATAGAATTGTAATGGAAATGACATGGCATGGCATGGAAAGGAAAGAAAATGCAAGGCATGGCATGGAAAGGAAAGGAAATGCATGGAAAGAGAAGGAAAGGAAATGTAAGGAATAACATGGAAAGACAAGGCATGGAATGACATGGAAAGGAAAGGCAATGAAATGCAAGGGAAGGCATGGCATGGAAAGGAATGGCATGGCATGGAAAGGAAAGGAATGTAATGGAAAGGGAAGGCATGGAAACAAAATGGAAGGCATGGAATTACAATGCATGAAAAGGAAAGGCAAGGAAATGAAAGTGATGGAAATGGAATGGAGTGATAATGGCATGACATGGCATGGAATAACATTGGCATGGAAATGCCATGGCACAAAAAGGAATGTAAATGGCATGGCATGGAAATGGTAATGGCATGGAATGGCAAGGCATGACATGTCATGGAAATGGAAGGAAAGGCACAACATGGCATGAAAAGGTAAGGAATGATAGTGAAATTCATGGAATGGAAAGGAAATGAATAACATCACATGACATGGAAATGAAAGACAATGCAAGGCATGGCATGGAAAGACAAAGAAATGCAAGACATGACATGGCATGGCATGGCATGGAAAGGAAAGGCATGACATGACATGGAAAGACAAGGCATGACATGGCATTTAAAGGAATGACATGACATGGCAATGCAAGGAATGATATGCCAACGAAATGCAAGGCATGAAAAGGCAAGGAATGGCATGTCAAGGCAAGGAAAGTAAAGGAAAGTCATGGAAATGACATGGCATGGCAATGGCATAGAATGACATGGAATGGTTTGGAAAGGCATGAAAATGGCATGGCAATGGAGTGGAAATGGAAAATTGAAATGGTGTGGAAATGTCATGTCATGGAATGTCTTGGAAAGTATTGATAATGGAATGGAAATGGCACGACATGGAAATGCATGGCATGGAAATGGCCTGACATCAACAGGTTTGTGGGATTGGATTTGGGAGGGTCCTTTGTCTCCTTGTGTGATCTAACCCAAAAATTGGGTAGGAATATGCAATAAACTCTCATAGATGGTGAAGTTAAAAGAATAATGGTTTCAAGTCTCCCTGGAGGAATTTTGGTACCATAGCATTACTTTCTATGGTGTGCCATGAAATGTAACCTCAAAACCTTTATTTGTAGGTGGATAATGATACTCATTCTAAGACCTAGTTTCCATGTGAACTCTCTCATTCTATTGATAAAAAACAATCAGTTAGTGGACATCATGGAAGACTGAATACATTTTATTAATAATTGATGGCTTTAACAAAATTTACATATACCCACTAGACAATCTAAACAAACATGAGTGCATTAATGAGTCATTGAGTGGTCCTTTTGGCATTTATGAAGGGTTACACATAAATCAAATTATTTTATATATGTCATGCATAGAAAGAGGGAAATAATGTTTGTGCCCTAGAAAAAAGTCAAATTATGGATTGAATCAACTAAGAAACTAACAGTTCTAGGCTTCTTAAAGAAATGTCAAGGGAATACTAGGGTCAAGGTTTTGTCTTAAGGATACTAGGAATACTAGGACTTATACCTAGAGGATAAAATAAAGGCTTTTATCATGTATTTATGGTAAGATAAGAATTTAGGATTTTTTGTTATTTGAAAAGTCTAGTGCTACCTAATGTGCTTGTTTTTTAGAATATAGAGGGATTTTATCCTATACAAGTGTGGGATACAAATCTAGGTTCCAAAAAGGACTTACTATTTTGTATGCTAACTTTTTGATGATATCTAATGGAGTGAGATATTGGCTAATTTTATCTTATGGTTTCAATCGCTAGGGTTTGAAGAGCATGACTTCTAACAACCCCTGATAAGGTATTGGTAGGTTCAAGTAATTCATATTCTAAATATATATGAAGTTTTTGGTTTGTCCAAATATTGTGTACTTGCATAATTGGATTTTAACTTATGTCATATTCGTAATTGATTAATTATAGTACTATCTATGGAGGTTATTTTGACATAACATTGAGATGATATTCTTAAGTGATTTACAATTACGTAGAATATAAATGAGAAAATTTATTTCTATAATAAATTATTGTAATATGCCATTTTTTAGGTCACAATATTTTCAAGTGACCACTATTTGAGTGTAGATTGTCATTGGATTTAGATAGATATAATTCAAGAGGAATTCCATATTGTTGGTTGTGAGTTAGAATATGGATATCAACAACATTCATGAAAATAATTCAAAAGGAATGATCTATCAATGATGTAAATATATATGGTTGATTAGAAAACAATGTTACTTGAGAACCATTAATTTATTATGGATTTAGCACTTAGAAATATTTTCCACCATAAGATATTCCTTGATGTCTAATGCAAGTATTTATAATCACTTTAGAGAAAAATAAAGGGATTCATACACTTTCAAATTCATATATCCATCAACAAAAAATGCAAAAACAATGAGATTCATAAAAAATGTTCCATGAAATGTGTGTGTGTGTATAGATATATATATATATATATATATATATATTCAGGATCGTCTAAATTGTACAGTTTCTACAAAATGGCAACTTGTTCCCAATACTAAAAGAGACAACAAGTTCCCTAACATAAAAAACAACCATATGGTGTCCTTGATACAAAATGGCATTAGTTGGTCAATCATTCACCACTTCCACCCTCGCCACCCTTAGGAGCATCCTATAAATCTATCCTTCTTCTCTTGCTTGAGGAGGAACCTTTAAAGGTTTTGGGCCTGGGCATGCTTCGACACTCTGAAGATGACACAAAGAATAAACTTTGTTATAAGTTTTTTTCCTCGATGAATTAATAGACATACAAAATGATAATTTGTAATTTAACCTGAGACAACTCACCGCATACGATGAGGTCCTTCATGAGGGTGTTACCTTCCTCTGCGACCCCAATTTCTCTTTGATTTCACCGTGCATCAGTTACAAGTATCAAGTCAAGAAAATTAAACAAATATGGGTAAAACAAAATTCATGAAACATAAAAAATTATCATCAATGCATTGTCTCACCCTGAATATCTTAGGCCTCGATGGAGATTCACTAGCAGAATGATCACTAGGTTGTACAACCTACTTTGAGTCAACCTGTACTGTGGAAGTTTTGGTCGATGGGGCCAGTGGAAATGGTGGTGGGGGTGGGTGACATACAAGTGATGGGGATGGGTGCCCTCGGTGTGAATCCGCTGAGGATGCGTGCAATAATACTGATGCTGAGGGTGGGATGTGATGGACCCTTACAGGATGTACAAGTGATTGAAAATCCATAGGCCTGGAGAAAGGTAACCCATAAGAAATTCCTAGGTTCCCAAAGAGTGTAATAGCACTATAGCTAGAAAATATATCCAAAGCCGGCATACATATTAATAAAATTGAACTATTAGTACCAAATAGTAAAATTCAAAAGCATAATCACAAACAATTTGAGAATTATAATATATTTAACTCTACAATGATACAATCCCCGAGGTGTAGGACTGTTGGTGACGGAGTTTGTTTTTAAGGCACTCCATGATGTTAAAGTCACTGGTTCGAAACCTGCATGGATAAAAAATCTAGCCATGTTAAGGGTTTGTGTGGCTCAGGCCGGGTGCGATCCCCGGGTGATTTTGACGGCTTAGATGTTCTTGAGTCACGATTTCTTAGACATAGGTTAGTCTCACATGTCACGGAAAAACTAACAAACAAAAAAAAACTCTACAATGATACATGTGAACCAAGTGACTTGTCCACCTGAGATGGAAATTCCCCAAAATCACCTAGCCCTAAATCATGTAGAAACACAAGAACATTAAAAATTTGAGGATTCTATAAAATAAAGAAATGAGTATGGTTAATTTATCAAATGTAATACATACTTGTGTGGGGGTGCACCCAATGAATATGATTCCTCTACTGTTGCATCATTGATGGGGCTACGAATCAATGCATCCATCAACGTAGAGGGTCTAATACTTAGACGCAACAACTACAAACCAACATACATTAAAATATCAATATAAATACACAAAATACAAAGTAAATATATAATGATGAAGAACCTAGAGAGGGTTAAGATACTAACCTCCTCCATGAAGCTATGTTGTCCATTGGGATCTATAGGCCCATAGCATGTCTTCTCGAAGCTCGATAATCTGTGAGGTTCACATGGAGGACTACTATGTCCATGTTCCCTCTCCTCACTAGACTCTCATGTGCATGTTGAAGCTCCAACCCCTCTATCAATATCACTGGTAGACACCTCCTACATAGATAGTGCAAAAAATCTATTTTGTTTCACTTGGCTACGAATCAACGATGAAATGGCCAATTGTACATATTGCAAGATCCCTCCAATGAGAGGATGTTGGGTAGGGGGTCAAGCCTTCGCTTGGGGGGAAGAGTACCTAACATAGAGTCACACCTCACATTCTCTTAGTCCTGTGCCTACCCTTGACCCACCCCCTGAAATTCACCAATGTCAAAGGAGTTGACATTCTTACCCAAAATAAACTCAGCCCATAATTTTCTCATGAAATATAAGGGAATGTTCATGTTATTGTAGGGAGTTTGATAATAAAGAATATACCACCTATACATCCAACTTTGACTAATCTAGGAATTAATGCACCAGTCAATGGAGATGTGTTTTTTCGCCAATGGTAGCTATTGTCCATTTCTAGGATCCCTAAATATAGACAATATTCCTTGTTTTGAAATTCCGATGTCTTTGACTTGGCCTCTATCCAAACTAGTGCTATAGTACTCATACATTATTTCCCTATAACAAAATTTAGAGGTCAATTTCCCTTGTGCACTTGCAATGGACTTCACAATGATGTCCGAAGAAGTGGCCAACAAGACTCTGTTATACTCTGTAGTATCTCTTAATTGTTCCTCAAGGGTTCTTAATATAACCAACCCCTCATCAATTTCAATGTTTACATTGGGTGGTTGTGGTGGGTTGGGGTTTTGATCTTCTTGGTTTTATTATGAGAAGTTTACATTGTCTTGGGGTTCCATTATACTATATAGGTTGCAAATTATGATCCATGGCATGTAAATTAGGTTGGTTTTTTAATTAAAATACAAAATTACATTTTTTTTAAATTTAGATTCTTGGGAGCAAAAGACTAAATTGGGTTAAAAATAAGATAAATCAAACATACCTAGAAACAATGACAAGATACTTCCTTTGTTTCTCCTCTCTATCTACTCTCTATTTGCACAATGAGAGACAAAACATGAGTGTGATTTGTGCATAATGAGCACAAATCTAACTCGCGTCCCTTTAAAAAATTTTAACATAAGGAATGCATGCGCATTCCTAGGAAAACACATGTGTTCTTAGGAATGCATGCGCGTTCCTAGGAATACACATGTGTTCTTAGGAACACACATGTTCTTAGGAACACATGCACATTCCTAGGAACACACACGTGTTCTTAGGAATGTGCGTTCATTCCTCACACTAAACCTACATGGAAAGCCTCGTGGAGGTTTAACCCCTTCGAAACCTATAGGTTTAGGAGCATGTGCACTTTCCTAATAGCCTACACGCATTTGTGCGAGTGCACGTTCTGGCTGACCTACTTGCCATGTTTCCAACCACGAACTTCTTACACTCACTTTGAATCAACCTCACAAATTCATTATATATGTCTAAAAATTTTGAAGTTTTTGACAGAAGTTTTGTGATATAGGGATAGTAGAATTATTGTTTTCCCTAACCATTATCATTTTTTGGATCCCTTTAGATTCAAAATAGCTAAACCCTTAAAACAACTAATGCATCCAACTTATTAATGTTGTGATTCATATCCATTATGCAAACTTTATTTCTTTTTTCCCTCAAGTGAAAAGTAAATCCCCCTACACCCACCACCTTTTACTATAGATACGTTATTATATGTTATTATAATAGGATGCTTGTGCCTATAATATATGTGTTTCGTTCTAATCATATATACAACAAGATTGGTTTGAATTTTGATACCATAAAATCTCTATTGTTATAGTAGCATGATTTTTTTTTATAGTTATTAGAGTTTCTCTTTCATGTATGGGTATCATCACTTCATGAATTTTGAATTTGATCCGAGTTCGTGTCCACAACTTTAGTTCCAAAAATAAATAAAGCAACCATAAAATTAGAATATGATTTTGTAAGTAGCGCATCTCCATATATCTATTTCAAAAAATAAAGAGAAGATCCTGAGTGTTATAATTTTTTAGGAATTGAATTTAAAATTACATTAAAATGTAACGATAAAAATCACAAAATGAAAGGAAATGAAATTTAACAATAATGTTTTTTTACTATAATTACCCTAAACATTAAAATGTAACAAGAAAAATCAAGACAAAATGAAAAGAAATGAAATTTAACAATAATGTTTGTACCAAGAAAAGTAAGACAAAATGAAAACAAATGAAATTTAATAACAATGTTTTCTTACTTTAAAAAATTATAAATATAATTGGAAAAATATAACAATTTAAATTGTTAATAATTTAGAATAATCTAAAATTGAATTTATGAAAGTGACCATTGAAAGGGAAGTAAAATAGAAAATATGTAAAATTGAACCTCATAATGGCCCACGAGATTTTAAATGAAACAAAACTTCACTTGCCACTAGTTCTATTTGTTAAATGTAAAATCTATTAACTTAAAAATGAAAAGTAAATATAATATGTCATGCATAAGGAACAAGTGTAAAACGAAATATAATTATAAAATGGATAATAACAATTAGGTGAAATTAGACGAAAAGAATATAATAAAAAATTATATATATATATATATATATATAATAAAAGAAATAATAAATAATAAATTTATACACAATAATAATGAAAAACAAAATTGATAAATAATGAAATATATTAAGGGTGGTAGATTTAGGGGATATCGTTTATCTCAAAGGAAATTAAGAAGTAAGTTATGAATGGGACTTGAGTCTATTAACAATTAAGTCGAGGAACTTGCACAATACTAAAGGTTAAAACTTCTTGACACAAGGTGAATCAATGAATTGATTGTAATCATGGATTCAATAGTAATTATCGTGTTCATGTATTGCCCCACTTCACTTGATTATGATTTAGAAAGATGCATTTGGTGAATCCACCAAAATCTCAATCGCTTTGCATTATATTTTTTCCACATCTTAAGAGAAAGGGATTAACAAGCTTATTACTTTTCCAACAAAACTTTAATCATGGAATGTGGAAAATTGAGGACAAATGGAGGCATTTCCATCTTCCCAATTCATTATTCAATTAGTTATGAAATATCCAATTTTTTGCATACCACACAAGTGGTAAGTTAAATTTAATGAGGGAGGATGGAAGTCATGGTTCATAATAATACTATGTATTGTATCATCGTACATTTCAAGTGTAATGAGGGATCAAATCTTTCAATTTGACTTTAATTCAACAATTGGTGAGGATGGGATAATGGAGCTTCTTTGTATAGATGGTTTTCTTTTGTTCATTCCCTTGAAGAATCATTTAATGACACTGTAGAAACAATTTACCATGGCCTAGGTATGGAGACTTCTTAGCGGAATATTTGGTTCATTGTTGAGGTAAATTCATGTTTCATAGCCTAGGTCTATCTCAAAAGTAGTTTAGTTAGGGTCAATCTCTTCAAGTTCCTTAGTTTATTCTTGGGAAATTAATGGAGGTTCCTTCAAGTTTTGATAGAAATTGAAAGGAATAGCAAAGACACTTCCTTAATCAAAGCCTATTTCTATGCTTCCTATAGTGATAATTTCATAGTGTAAGGGTGGTGCTTGTTTAATTTTCAATAGTCAAGATTAAGAATGTAGTTCATTCCAATTTAGCATTTAACCATAACCATAAATTTTGTAGCAACCAAGATCACAAGAAGAAGCACCATGCACAAGAACAAAAGAAGTATCATGGGAAACCCTTCTCAACAAGGGATAAAAACCAACCAAATCCTTTGTTATATTCCTCAAGAGAAAGACCTTCAACACCAATATAAACCCTATCACACAAGAGGGTGCTCAAACCTTAGAAGAATAGCGCCCAAGAGAGGTGGGAACTTTTCCCAAGAAGGTGTACTTGCTGAAATTTCCAAACTCACATGAAATATATGTTTCCTGAATGGGGAATTTACCTTTACTTATACTAACTTGAACCTATCCATAGAAGTGTCTATTGGAACAACAAGTCCAACCTCACTATCTTATAATATAATTAATATTAACCATATTACTTATCTTTTACATTAATTAACAGTCACATTAATATGGGGCCAACCTATAACCTTTACATTACAATTATGGTTACGGGAAGGTCTAACTCTTGTACAATATAGCAAAGGATTTGATACACCCACTAGTGTTCATCCACTAGGGGCACATCCATAGGAATGTCCATGTATCTCACTCACTGCATTACACAGAAGAACCATATCTTCACACGTTCACCTATGCTCATCCACAGGGACGTCCACTCTACAGATATTATTTCCCACTGCCTCACCCAGGAGAATCATCTAGAGTTTCTTGTCAAATTTGTTTCTCATATGAGTCTAACACGTCATATTCATTTATGTTCTCATGAGGATGCACCCAACACTTTGGGTTTTCACACGTTCACCTTATGCTCTGCCACAGGAAGGTCTAACTCAATAGATCACCTTTCCCATTGGATAATTATTTGGAGTTCTTCTCAACTCTCTGAATCGAGGAGGTCATCTCTACATTCCAGCTCTGTCTCAAGTAGGAACCACATACCCTTCTAAGTGGTTTTCTCTCAGGCTTGTAAGCTGGAGAAATACTCACATGGCTGTAATGATCCACATCTCATAGGTTTGTAAGCTAGAGAATGTCTCGCACATCTGTAATAATCAACACTCCCTATCATCTAGGGAGGCATTCTTCATCATTCCAAGTATCACATGGATGTACTATGAATTTTTTCTTCGCCAGAGTCATCAACACTCCCTCTCAACTAGGAAGCCATTCTTCACCAAATTAGTTTGGTGAATATTTCTACAATCTGCTCATGTGTAGGAAGGTATTGCATGTGTACAATTTTTATCTGCATCATATCTATGATATAATAATATTTCATCTCATCATGTTTGGATTCATCAGGAAACACTTTGTTCTCAAGGAGCTCTTGGTCATCAACATGGTATCCATCTCATGATCTCTCAAAATCTTGTGAAGCCATACTACTTTGCACACTTAATGGTACATACTCTTCTTATGTGGTATTCAAGGTCACAAGGTTTTTCATTTCCCGTTTCATTAGGAAACCATGGAAAACTTCATGGTAGAACATGAACCAGATGTTCTCTTCTTGGTTCAATGTATTTTCGGCTCAATCTTGCATGAGCATATTCTACAAACTCAAGTTTACCCCAGAAGCATATCTCAAGCTATATCTAACCGTGCCTCATGTTTTTTTGTTGTCTAGTGTGTCTGTCTCGGTTGAATCATGAAATGACTAAGCACATTCACTGCATGTCATAAATCAAGTCTGATTTTAACCAAATACATCAATGATCCAATGTGGATCAGTCTCGTCTAAATCATGATCAATATTCTCCTTTTAAATTTATCACGGTGGATTCTACATTCTATCATACTTGAACTTCTTTAGTATCTTTACTATATATTTTTCTTGACTTGGGAAAATCTCATTATTCCTCTATCATACTTCTTGTCTCAAGGAGTAGTGTATCATACTCAAATTCTTCATCTTGAATTCAGAAGTCAAGGATTACTTGTATCCAACAATAAGGTTTTCTGAATGAGTTATCGAAATCAGGCTCTTGTCACCAACATTGTAATAATATAGGTTTGGATTAGAAACACTCTTGTTGAAATCCAAACTCATCAAGAATCTATCTATCTGATATAGTTTCCAACTCATGGATCGTAGTATGGATGGAAGTGTATTGTGTTTACGGGATCAAGTGTCTCATCATAGACAACTCCATCTATTTGTGAGAAACCTTTGGGTATAGATCTTGTCTTGTATTTCTAAACACTTCCATCAAATACATGTTTGATCTTATAGACCAACTTGAAAGTTACTAAAGACTTCCCTTCTGGTTCCTAAATAATATCTTATGCATCATTCTTTAAGATATTCTGGTATTCTTCTTGTTATGGCATCTTTCCATACATGTTTTCTCGTGGATTATTTATGACAAGGAGGCTCAACATCAATTAGGTGTCTCATAACTGGAGGATAGCTTTGAATATCTCTTTTATTTTCTCGAGATGTGCCTTGAGAGGATTGTATGTTTATCTGCCTCTTGTAGAGTGTGTCTAGGTAGGAATTTTATTCCCTACTGCAATATCTCTGATTCTCTCGTATAATAATCAATCAATATGGTTTGGAATCTGTTGACGGGAGAAATTGACCGTCCGTCAACTGGAAGAGTGAGTCCAGTCTGGGGTTGCCTAAATAATCCAAGCCATTTAGTGTAACTCATTCTGACGGGTTTAATGGCTCCGTTGGCCAATCTAAGAATCCTAAAAGAAATGAATTAAAGAAAGAAATAACTAACTAATTACTAAACACTATATATATATGTACATATGTTCTAATGTAACTATAGTAGTTGTATTTAAGCAGACGATATACAAGTCTCATTTATTTACATGATTTACAAGCTCCAAGTTTTAATCAAAACTTACGAAAATCGATGTAAAAATGACTTCTTCTAGGAAGCAGATAAAGAAAGCACATAAAAATATTTATTGTTTTTCTTTTATAAATTTAAAGAATCTTGCAAAAAAAAAAAAGTTAATGAAACATGAACATTTGGATAGTGAAAGTTGAACTATACATTCATTGTTTCATTCATAAACAACTTAACTAAATAACACACATAATAATCTCTCGCTAATCAACGAAACTGGTATTTATCTTTATGTGTTGTATGAGCTCCAGCCTATACTGTTGTTAAGGGAAACCTATAACAGAACAATACTAGCACTTCCAAAATACATTCAAAGAAGTATTTGATATTGGATTAAATTAATAACAATAGGAAGACAACTAATTAAAAATTGCGTGATCTTAAGATAATCAATATTTAAGAACGAAAGAAAACTCAATTATGTGTATTGATATTATTCATCATTTAACATTAGAAATAAATTCCATAATAATCAAATGATTGATTGATCACACATAAAAAGTGGAATAAGAAATTATGGGCAGCATATAACATTTAACAGTATGAAAACACCATATGATTGACAAGCTAAAGCTAAAATCAACCGTTATAACATTTTCATAATATACCAATAATGAAATAATGAAATCGAATAAGTATCACATAGGTCTAAATCCAAATATGAATTACTTTCCCATATTCTTTCTCAAAATTACATGCCCATATTGTAGTCCTCGAAGAATTGTTTTAGATAATAAACTCTTAAAGATTGAAAAAATTAATATATAAATAATAATAATTAACCATGTATTGATAAAAAAGACTAAATCTATTTAAATCAATGCATAATCAATTATTGAAAGAATATGAAGATATTATATGAAAATAAAATCATTTTACTTACACGACAAAAGCCATTAAGCAACCTAGAATTCCATATTCTTCTTTAAAAATATGTGTCCATTCTCCCAAAACTTCCAGCCATCCATTACTCCATTTGAAAAGAAATAAAAAGTTTACAAAAGAAATAATATACAAACGAGAAAGGACTAAAATCCTCCTCTCCAATTCTTGGATCTCCTTGGCTATGATCTTTCTCATATATTTATAAAATGAATGAATAGTTTGGGCGTCACTATTAATTTCCGCCACCTGAAATTTGCCTCTAAACGAGACCCAAATATCTCTGAAATCGTGCATTTTTTTGGGAAAATATCTAAGCAAAACGTAAATGGGTCCATTTTGGTTCTGGGTTTTCAACCGTTTCTAAAAATTTCTCACGGTGTAGCTTCAATTAGTCCTACAAAATCATGTGTCTGATCTTGATGCCTTTCCAAATTTTGTCTGTTGTTGCTCATAAAATTATTTGTAGAAATCCAAAATTATATTTGGATCAATGATCTTGAACGTATTTGGATAATAAAATCAAGCCATGATCAGATCCGTATCAAATATTTGATAATAGAAACCTCTGAAACAAAAAGAAACCTAAATTAATAACCTAAAAATTGTGAAGAAAACAAAATTTAGAAAAATAAAAAATGAATTTAAACTAACTATAACTTATAAACAAACATTATTTATAATTTGTTTTCAAATATGATCTAGAAGCTTCAATTCAATGAAGAAAAAATATTGATTTTAGTTTTTTACAAAATCAAACAAATGGTTATTATTTTGAAATGAGATGCAAAAAGAATTTAATTAATTAACATCACCAAATGATTTCATGAAAATGAGAAACCAACCAAGATATTATTTGATGAAGTATTGAACACATTCTTCAAAATAGTCAAACTTGGTAATAAGCAAAAGAATAAGCACATAATCATAATTTAAACAAAAGTAAACATTTGATAAAAATTAACATTTTTTGTTTAAATTGAGATTTTTATGCTCGTTTTTAACTTTTGACATATACTCTTGTAATAAATGACTCATACTAAAGTGAATGTCTTAAGTTTGTCTCAAATCAAGCCAAGGAATGAAACTATTTGAAAAGGTTGATTCTGTAGCTCATTATAATTATCAAGATTCTAATAGAGGCCCTTTAAATTTTGTAAAAATATAGGGGGAGTTGTTGGGGCCCAAAAAATGATAACTTACTGGGTGAAGTAGTTATCTCTGATCTGGTAATAATTGATCTTAGGAAAAAAATAATAAAACTTGAAAAATGATTTAATCTTCCTGAAATAAATTCACTCTCAGACCATATAGTATTAGGATAAGCTCAATGTTATAACCAGACAATATAATTTTTTTTGTAGAAGATTATGACCTGAAATAATGTCTTAATCAAAGAGTCACGATGTTTATAAAAGAAATTCAATAATGTTGACAGAGCCACTGCTTCCAGCAGACGTCCATAGCCTCGATAGGGATGTCATTTAACCCACTCAAATGATTTAATCCCATTCAATAGTTGTATCCACATGATGCATACTTCCATAAAAGATAATTTAAAAATATATACCTACTACCTCTCTACCCAACATTGCTTCGTTGCCAGCAGGCCTGTTCATTACCTTGACGAAGTTGTCTTGGTATCATACGTGCATTTACCCGCTGCCAGCGAGCCTGTTCAGTACCCCGACGGGTTTACACACACTTCCCACACATAAGTTGTTTTAACTCTTTTATACCACTTTTAAATAGTAATACAATTATAGATTTCTTGATGACAAAGAGAGCGGGGTGATACTGGAGGTTAATTGCAATACAGGTGAATAGTTGATCATGTTATTTATTTTCTTTCAAAATTGGAATTTTTATCATGGTTTAGAGATTTTCGATTCCATTTAAGAAATCATCTAGAGGATGGGGAAGCACTTAAAAGTGATTCCTTAAGAATAAGGATGGCGTAAAATTTTTAAAGATCATCGTAATTCTCAAAGATTTAAACCATATCTCTAGTGTAATACTCTAGCAAAGATAATTTGAGGACAAAATGAAAGTGGCAATTGACTTAAAAAACAATTGTGTGAGCTATATCTTAATATTAGGACCCCTTTGAACTATTTCAATTTGCTTGAAAAACACAAGTCTTAAAATAAATGATTCCTTTGACAACAGTTCTTTGATCAGAAATATATTGATTCAAAAATAAAAATAAGAGGAAAACTCATTCAAAATAATAAAAGAAAACAAAAACACGCAACAAAACAAATCAAATTTTATTAATGGGATTCAAAATCAGAAGTACACAAAATCAAAACAACAAAAGAAAACGTTTCAGGAAACAACTTTGGCCAAAGATAAACTTGAGTTTTTGTATCCACTATCATCTCACTGTAAAATAAAGGAAGAACTAAATCATATAAAATATCATGTGCAAGAAAGTTCTTTTCTTAAGAGAGTAATGCATGAGATGCTACTTTGACCAAGCATTATTATTAAAAATAAAGAGACTAAAAATAGAAAAATCCTTATTAAGATGAATGCAGTCCTACTCGTGGCACTTTAGGTCAGGGTTGAATTGATAGTTCAAATTTACTTATCTCTTTACATTTCATTTAAAATTTTGATAATGATACTGCATTTTCGAAAAGGAATATTCAATGAAAAACATAGAGAAAAAGATTTAAAGTGGACTTCCCTGACAACATTCATATTATGGTTCGCTTGGTGTGCCCGCTTCTATTCATAACTGCATTATTACAAAAATAAATATTGAGAAATAAAACTAAAAGAAAACCTACTCCTAAACCTACTCTAACTACTAAATAGATAAAAATGCTAAGTAAAATCGTATTTCCAATGCAGCCACAAGAGCATCTTCAATCTTGCAAGGCATAGAAAGTCGAAAATCAGAATAAAAGAATGTAGTATTTGCAGATACAAAATAAATATGTCATGCTTACCTCATATATATTTTTTTTAAAACAAAACAAGCACGACCTTACCATTATTTTGAAACTTCTTGATTTATGAATCCTCCAACCATTCTGCAATTTGGTCGTGATATGGTTCATAATGACATGGAAGAGTGTAAGTAAGTTTGAAAAAAATGTCAATATTATGGGGACCTGACATAACCATCTGCCAATGCCGAAATTCCCCATCCTCCTGACAATTCTCCAAGTGTTCATCAATTTCTTCACACAAAGGATCTAAAAAAAACATGTGATGCTTACTTCCTAGATATTTAGGTAAAAACAAAGTAAGCACAACTTTATCTTTATTATGAAGATTTTTAAGATACGAATCTTCAAGCCATTCTAAGATCCTGTCATAAAAATTAGGATGCAAACTGTGACTTTGATGAAATGGATATATCAATGGGGAACACATCATAAGAGGATTCATGACATCAGTTAGATTATTGGTTTGCACGTTTCCTTTGATGAGATTGATCGTTTCAAAATGTGAAGCATAAACATTAAAATTCGAACTAATCAAAGAACGAATATGCAATGTAGAATATTCGATTTCCATAAGGATGTGTGCATTGTCTTTTTCAAAAATAAATCATGTAAATTCATCTTGCAACATGTCATTTTTCCATTCGAGTGATGAAAGTAAAAGAACATCAAATCCGACTTGATAAGTGTTATGTTTGGAATTAGTTTCACCAAATTTTAGCATATCGAAAAGATTGGATTGTGGTGGCAAAGAGTAAGATACCATGGGTAAAGTTTCAAATCCACTAGAATCTAAGAAGAGATCGCGATATAAATAGTAAAAGGAATCAGAAATAAGCACATGAAAAGAATATCTTGAGCTATGATATTTAACAATGGTATTCTCAAGACATTCATCTTCATTTTCCTTAAAAATTTCACTCTGTTTTGGTGATAAATTCTTCAACATAATATGATCATCTAAATTTGTCTCTGATACGATAGATAATTCAAAAATTTCATGGAAGACATTTGATCCTTCATGTTGATAAGGTACGATTTGTAGATGAGGGTTTAATGTTTCTTCTTCCAATTGCAGATCTACATCTCTAATCAGTTTCATTGGAATATTAGAATCCTTAAAATCATTTTCATCACCTAAGTCTTCTTCAATAACCGAATTTAAATATTGATTAGAGCAAGATTTAGGAGAACGAGGACATTCACCTTGACCCGACATCGAATCTTCTTCCACAATGGTCAAGGACTGAAAATACAATGATTCAGAGGAAAAACCAATTTGATTCTCAGTAAAAACATTTTCAATAGATTCTACCTCCCTTGTTTGTTCAACATTTTTAGATGGATCCCTCTCATCTTGTGAACACAATTCTTCTTGCAATTGAGCGATAGTATTTGTAACTGCTTCATCATTTGCGATCAAATATGACTGGATGCAAGAATCATAGAGGAGATTTAATACAAATGACATGTCATCAAGATTAAATTTACAAAGAACATGATGGATTCTTGTCGAAAATCCTTTTGAAGATGAATCGCCATTGATTACAAAAGTATGAAATTCTTCACATATTTGATTGTAATCATAGATTTCAAAAGAGCCTAAAAAATCATCTACAAATTGAAACCAATCAAAAATATGATATGATGGAAAAGACTCAAACCAGTGTTTAATCCGACCCCTAAAAGTGAAAGCAAACAATCTGCATAAAACATTTAAATCAGAAATATCATGCTTGATGCATTTACACCAAAACTTGTTAATATGGTCTTTTGCAGATACATTCCCCCCACCATCAAAGGTGAGTTTGGAGAAGCGAGATACTGTATCATTGGGAATATCAGGTAATGAGAAGTGGAAAGCATGTTCCAACACAGTGATTTGGAGAGCCATGAGAAATTAATAAATTCGAAACAAAGACTCCTACAAGGCCATCTTGTCATTCTAAACTGTCTTCTAGTGCATTTCAAGATAACACAAAAGAAGGATCTATATATCTGGAATTATGAAAGGCTAAGGGGTGAAACATTTAATCATTAAATTTACCTTGGCCTTCCTTTTAGCGCCATTTGATGATGGCCGAAATTAACTGTAGTAATTGTATTTAAGAAGAAGATATACAAGTCTCATTTATTTACATGATTTACAAGATGCAAGTTTTAATCTAAACTTACGAAAATCAATGTAAAAATGATTTCTTCTAGTAAGCAGATAAATAAAACACATAAAATAATTTATTGTTTTTCTTTTATAAATTTAAAGAATCTTGCAAAACAAAATTTAATGAAACATAAACATGTGGATAGTGAAAGCTGAATCATACATTCATTGTTTCATTCATAAACAACTTAACTAAATAACACACATAAAAATCTGTCGCTAATCAAGGAAACTTGTATTTATCTTTCTGTGTTGTATGAGCTCCAGCCTGTACTGTTGTTAAGGGAAACCTATAACAGAACAATACTAGCACATCCAAAATACATTCAGAGAAGTATTTGATATTGGAGTAAACTAATAACAATAGGAAGACAATTAATTAAAAATCATGTGATCTTAAGATAATCAATATTTAAGAACGAAAGAAAACTCAATTCTGGGTATTGATATTATCCATCATTTAACATTAGAAATAAATTCCATAATAATCAAATGATTGATTGATCACACATAAAAAAATGGAATAAGAAATTATGGGTAGCATATAACATTTAAGAGTATGAAAACACCATATGATTGACAAGCTAAAGCTAAAATCAACCGTTATAACATTTTCATAATATACCAATAATAAAAAAATGAAATGGAATAAGTATCACACAGGTCTAAAGCCAAAGATGAAGTACTTTCCCATATTCTTTCTCAAAATCACATCCCCATACTGTAGTCCTTGAAGAATTGTTTTAGATAATAAATTCTTAAAAATTGATTAAATTAATATATAAAGAATAATAATTAACCATGTATTGATAAAAAAGACTAAAGCTATTTAAATCAATGCATAATCAATTATTGAAAGAATATGAATATATTATATGAAAACAAAATTATTTTACTTACAGGACAAAAGCCATTAAGCAACCTGGAATTCCATATTCTTCTTTAAAAATACTCGTTCATTCTCCCAAAGCTTCCAGCCATCCATTACTCCATTTGAAAAGAAATAAAAAGTTTACAAAAGAAATAATATACAAAAGAGAAAGGATTAAAATCCTCCTCTCCAATTCTTGGATCTCCTTGGCTTTGATCTTTCTCATATGTTTATAAAATGAATGAACAGTGTGGGCATCACTATTAATTTCGGCCACCTGAAATTTGTCTCTAAAAGAGACCCAAATATCTCTCAAATCATGCATTTGTTTGGGAAACTCTCTATGAAAAAGGTAAATGGGTCCATTTTGGTTCTGGTTTTTCAACCGTTTCTCCTAATTCCTGACGGTTTGGATGCAATCAGTCGTGCAAAATCGTTTGTCTCATCTTGACGCCTTTCCAAATTTTATCTGTTGTTGCTCATAAAATTATTTGTAGAGATCGAAAATTATTTTTGGATCAATCATCTTGAACATATTTGGATAATAAAATCAAGCCATGATCAGATCCATATCAAATATTTGATAATATAAACGTGTGAAACAAAAATAAACCTAAATTAATAACCTAAAAATTGTGAATAAAACAAAATCTAGAAAAATAAAAAATGAATTTAAACTAACTATAAATTATAAACAAACATTATTTACAATTTGTTTTCAAATATGATCTAGAAGCTTCAATTTAATGAATAAAAAATATTAATTTTAGTTTTTTACAAAATTAAACAAATGATAGATAATTATTTTATCATTATTATTTTGAAATGAGATGCAAAAAGAATTTAATTAATTAACACCACCAAATGATTTCATGAAGTATTGAACACATTATTCAAAATAGTCAAACTTGCTAATGAGCAAAAGAATAAACACATAATCATAATTTCAACAAAAGTAAACATTTGATAAAAATTAACGTTTTTGTTTAAATTGAGATTTTTATGCTCGTTTTTAACTTTTGACATATACTCTTGTAATAAATGACTCATACTAAAGTGAATGNGCACTTCCAGAATACATTCAAAGAAGTATTTGATATTGGAGTAAATTAATAACAACAGGAAGACAACTAATTAAAAATCGTGTGATTTTAAGATAATCAATATTTAAGAACGAAATAAAACTCAATTCTAGGTATTGATATTATCCATCATTTAACATTAGAAATAAATTCCATAATAATCAAATGATTGATTGATCACACATAAAAAATGGAATAAGAATTTATGGGCAGCATATAACATTTAACAGTATGAAAACACCATATGATTGACAAGCTAAAGCTAAAATCAACCGTTATAACATTTTCATAATATACCAATAATGAAAGAATGAAATGGAATAAGTATCACACAGGTCTAAAACCAAAGATGAATTACTTCCCCATATTCTTTCTCAAAATCACATGCCCATATTGTAGTCATGGAAGAATTGTTTTAGATAATAAACTCTTAAAGATGGAAAAATTAATATATAAATAATAATAATTAACCATGTATTGATAAAAAAGACTAAAACTATTTAAATCAATGCATAATCAATTATTGAAAGAATATGAATATATTATAATGAAAACAAAACCATTTTACTTACAGGACAAAAACCATTAAGCAACCTAGAATTCCATATTCTTCTTTGAAAATATTCGTTCATCCTCCCAAAGCTTCCAGCCATCCATTACTCCATTTGAAAAGAAATAAAAAGTTTACAAAAGAAATAATATACAAAATATAAAGGATTAAAATCCTCCTCTCCAATTCTTGAATCCCCATGGCTCTGATCTTTCTCATATATTTATAAAATGAATGAACAGTTTGAGCGTCACTTTTAATTTTCGCCACCTGAAATTTGCCTCTAAAAGAGACCCAAATATCTCTCAAATCATACATTTTTTGGGGAAAATCGCTACGTGAAAGGTAAATGGGTCCATTTTGGTTCTGGGTTTTCAACCGTTTCTCCAAATTCCTCACGGTTTGGCTACAATCAGTTCTACAAAATCATGTGTCTGATCTTGACGCCTTTCCAAATTTTATCTGTTGTTGCTCATAAAATTATTTGTAGAAATCCAAAATTATTTTTGGATCAATCATATTGAACGTATTTGGATAAAAAAATCAAGCCATGATCAGATCTGTATCAAACATTTGATAATAAAAACCCGTGAAACAAAAAAAAACCTAAATTAATAACCTAAAAATTGAGAATAAAACAAAATCTAGAAAAATAAAAAATGAATTTAAACTAACTATAAGTTATAAACACACATTATCTATATTTTCCTTTCAAATATGATATTAATTCTAGAAGCTTCAAGTTAATGGAGAAGAGAATAAAATCAAACAAATCATAGATAATTCTTTGATTATTATTATTTTGAAATGAGATGCAAAATGAAAAAAGAATTTAATTAATTAATATCACCAAATGATTTCATGAAAATGATAAACCAACCAAGATATTANTAAGAACGAAAGAAAACTCAATTCTGGGTATTGATATTATCCATCATTTAACATTAGAAATAAATTCCATAATAATCAAATGATTGATTGATCACACATAAAAAATGGAATAAGACATTATGGGCAGCATATAACATTTAACAGTATGAAAACACCATATGATTGACAAACTAAAGATAAAATCAACCGTTATAACATTTTCATAATATACCAATAATGAAATAATGAAATGGAATAAGTATCACACAGGTCTAAAGCCAAAGATGAATTACTTTCCCATATTCTTTCTTAAAATCACATGCCCATATTGTAGTACTGAAAGAATTGTTTTAGATAATAAACTCTTAAAGATTGAAAAAATTAATATATAAATAATAATAATTAACCATGTATTGGTAAAAAAGACTAAAGCTATTTAAATCAATTCATAATCAATTATTTAAAGAATATGAATATATTACATGAAAATAAAACCATTTTACTTACAGGACAAAAGCCATTAAACAACCTGGAATTCCATATTCTTCTTTAAAAATACTCGTCAATTCTCCCAAAGCTTCCAGCCATCCATTACTCCATTTGAAAAGAAATAAAAAGTTTACAAAAGCAATAATATACAAAAGAGAAAGGATTAAAATCTTCCTCTCCAATTCTTTTATATTCCTGGCTCTGATCTTCATATATTTATAAAAATGAATGAGCAGTCTGGGCGTCACTATTAATTTCCACCACCTGAAATTTGCCTCTAAAAGAGACCCAAATATCTCTCAAAGAGTGCATTTGTTTGGGAAAATCTCTACATGGAAAGTAAATGGGTCCATTTTGGTTCTGGGTTTTCAACCGTTTCTTCTAATTCCTCACGGTTTGGCTGAAATCAGTTCTACAAAATTGTGTGTCTGATCTTGACGTATTTCCAAATTTTATCTGTTGTTGCTCATAAAAAAAAATTGTAGCAATCCAAAATTATTTTTGGATCAATCATCTTGAACATATTTGGATAATAAAATCAAGCCATGATCAGATCCGTATCAAATATTTGATAATAGAAATCTGTAAAACAAAAAGAAACCTAAATTAATAACCTAAAAATTGAGAATAAAACAAAATCTAGAAAAATAAAAAATGAATTTAAACTAACTATAACTTATAAACAAACATTATTTATATTTTCATTTCAAATATGATCTAGAAGCTTCAAGTTAATGGAGAAGAGAAAATTATTAATTTTAGTTTTTAACAAAATCAAACAAATGATAAATAATTATTTTATTATTATTATTATTTTGAAATGAGATGCAAAATGAAAAAAGAATTTAATTAATTAATATCACCAAATGATTTCATGAAAATGAGAAACCAACCAAGATATTATTTGATAAATGATTGAACACATTATTCAAAATAGTCAAACTTGCTAATGAGCAAAAGAATGAACACATAATCATAATTTAAACGAAAGTAAATATTTGATAAAAAATGACGTTTTTGTTTAAATTGAGATTTTTATGCTCGTTTCTAACTTTTGACATATACTCTTGTAATGAATGTTTCATACTATAGTGAATGTCTTAAGTTTGTCTCAAAGAAAGCCAAGNGAAAGAAAACTCAATTCTGGGTATTGATATTATCCATCATTTAACATTAGAAATAAATTCCATAATAATCAAATGATCGATTGATCACACATAAAAATGGAATAAGAAATTATGGAAAGCATATAACATTTAACAGTATGAAGACACCATATGATTGGCAAGCTAAAGCTAAAATCAATCGTTATAGCATGTTCATAATACAACAATAATGAAAGAATGAAATGGAATAAGTATCACACACATCTAAAGCCAAAGATGAATTATTTTCCCATATTCTTTCTCAAAATCACATGCCCATATTATAGTCCTCGAAGAATTGTTTTGGGTAATAGACTCTTAAAGATTGAAAAAATTAATATATAAATGATAATAATTAACCATGTATTGATAAAAAAGACTAAAGCTATTTAAATCAATACATAATCAATTATTCAAAGAATATGAAGATATTATATGAAAATAAAACCATTTTACTCACAGGACAAAAGCCATTAAGCAACCTGGAATTCCATATTCTTCTTTAAAAATACTCGTTCATTCTCCCAAAGCTTCCAGCCATCCATTACTCCATTTGAAAAGAAATAAAAAATTTTACAAAAGAAATAATATACAAAAGAGAAAGGATTAAAATCCTCCTCTCCAATTCTTAGATCCTTTGGCTCTGATCTTTCTCATATATTTATAAAATGAATGAACAGTCTGGGCGTCACTATTAATTTTCGCCACCTGAAATTTACCTCTACAAGAGACCCAAAAATCTCTCAAATCTTGCATTTGTTTGGAACAATATCTAAGTAGAAGGTACATGGGTCCATTTTCATTCTGGGTTTCCAACCGTTTCTTCAAATTCCTCATGGTTTGGTTGCAATCAGTTATGCAAAATCGTCTGTCTGATCTTGACGCCTTTCCAAATTTTATCTGTTGTTGCTCATAAAATTATTTGTAGCAATCCAAAATATTTTTATATCAATCATCTTGAACGTATTTGGATAATAAAATCAAGCCATGATCAGATCCGTATCAAATATTTGATAATAGAAACCTGTGAAACAAAAAGAAACCTAAATTAATAACCTAAAAATTGTGAATAAAACCAAATCTAGAAAAATAAAAAATGAATTTAAACTAACTATAACTTATAAACAAACATTATTTATAATTTGTTTTCAAATATGATCTAGAATCTTCAAGTTAATGAAGAAAAAACATTAATTTTAGTTTTTTACAAAATCAAACAAATGATAGATAATTCTTTGATTATTATTATTTTGAAATGAGATGCAAAATGAAAAAAGAATTTAATTAATTAACATCACCAAATG